>JAODGE020001513.1:0-15489 GCA_027574965.2 Ecitophya simulans
ATGGTACCGCTTAGAGGGCTGTGCAGGATCTTCAGTATCTCCAGACTCTGAATGGCGGCCCAGCTCTTTGGGAGCGCTCCAGTCACACTGAGGAGGCGGTCAAAAATGATGCTCTTCAAAACCAGCCCCCTGGCAACCTCGGGGTCCAAGTTGTCGGACAGAACGCCAGCTGCATCCCCCTCCCGCAGTGTGAGAGCAATCACTCGCATAGCATCATTGCATTCCACACCACGCCAACTGCAGTAGTGAATGTTGTGGCTCCAGCCAATGGGGTTCACACTGGCTTTGATGTACACGAGGAACCTCTCGTCTGTTGTCGTGGTGCCTGGACCTTCAGTTGGATTACAAGAGCCGGAAGTAAGTGCCTTATATATCTCTGTCCCGAACACGTCTTCCCTGTCGAGCACCTCGCTGCCCTTCCACGACGCAGGCAGGCACCCATCAAAGGTGCTCCCGATCAGCGACACATGCTTCAGGTTCGGGATCTCCGTCCACGACGCGGGGAGAACGCCAGTAATCTCAGCGTTGCCCCTGATGATATTCTCAAGCTTCGAGCTCGCATCCCACGCAGGCAGCGATCCATTTGCTGTTGTGTTTATGATAATAATATGTGCTAGCGCAGCAATCATAACCCATTCAGCAGGGATCGTGCCGCTGAGAGCGACATTCTTAAATAGTATGCTTTCAAGTGACTTAATTTGTGCCCAACTTGTGGGGAAAGTTCCTGAAAGTGCGGGAATATCGAGAAAATCTATTACTAACACAGCCAAGCTATTCGAGACGTCAGGGTCCAACGTGTCCTCTAGGGTTGGGGAGTCTCCAACATCCTTTGGATCTACCTCAATTCCTACAATTCTTTCAATTTCCACGTTTTGGCACACAACGAAGCGCCAATTGCAGATGTCTGGATCCGTCCATGTCGTGGGGTGGAGTGTGTTACGCAGGTATTGCAGGAATGCAACGTCGTTCGGGTCGCGCTCCTGTGCGCTCACAAGTACTGTGGCCAGCAGCGCCAGCACAAGCCCCAACGAGAGCTGTGGCAGTCAAACACGCGTGCGGGTCATCGGCACTGTAGAGACCGGAGGAGGTAGTATAAAAGTCGATAGATAAAAGTGTACTTTCGTTCACTTCAGCCTTTAGACTGCAGAGACAAGAGAGAGGGCGAAGATGACAGTGTGGAGAGTGCTGACCCCGCAGCTTCACGCAGCCATAGGGAGAAGGGGAACATTTGCCAGCGGAAGAATGATTAACTGCTGCGGTTACTCAAAAATCGGGTGCATTTTTTTGTGTATGTGAAGATAGAATGGGCTACGGATAGCTTTATTGTAGAATGCCTATGAACGGCACGTTTGGCGTGGATGCCACCGCACCCGCGACCACGCTTGTGATGTATAGATTGAGGTGAGAGCGTAAAAGGGGGGAGGGACGGTCCTGGGGATCTGAGGAGCCGCACATCAGTATTAGAAAAAAAAATTGAGGATACAGAGGAGCTGGCACCGCTGGAAGGTCATTTCGATCGACGGGGGTGCGTGTACTAACAACAACAGCGACCGTGGAGGAAAGCGATCGAGCGCATCCAACGTCCAACGTTGCAAAATGCCTCTACTCATCAGCCTGCTGTGACATGGGGCAGTCCACCTGGAAGTGGTAATTTACGCCCATGCAAGTCTGCGCGGCAGTGACCTCATTTGGCCTGTTCCCCCTCATGAATGTCCACCTTTCTCATGGGGGCTCATCCGCGCACACCAGTGCGGCGTCTACCAGCGGCATAGTGGAGGGAGGGGCCACAGCTAGGACTCAGGAAGGGCAATACGAGAGGGGAAGAAGTTGCGCATTAGCGTACCACAGTACACAGTGAGATTTTTTAAATAAATAATAATCTGACATAAACATCGCAGGCAAGAGAGCTGGGAAACAGTTTCAGTGGTTCAAGGGAAAAAGTGAGGCACTGTCATGAGGGAGCCTCAGTATATTGTACCCGAGAGCTTATTACTTCGTTTTGTGCGCGCGTTACTTTTAATTTTAATTCCTCATCTCATTACAGCGTCTCAGTTTTCATCCGGCGGGTGACACCGAGACACACACACACACCTCACCTCACACTAGCGCACTATCGCCAAAATCATCACTCGTGCTAGGCTCCCCTCCGCCAAAGAAGAATGAAATGATCTTGGAGGAGACCTTGTCAAGTAACGAGGACTGCCTTCTAAAGAGGCCCACACTGCTCACAACCTGCGGTATTTGCTTGACCAGCTCGACGAGGAATACCTGCTTCAGCTGGACAGCCAGCTGCCCAGCAGAATCATATGACACATTCCTCAGCTGCACCTTTGGAAGTCGTATGCACACGTGGTGGAGAGAGGGAACGAACGGCAGGATAGCCACGTACGGCTTGGGCGGTGTGATGCTGCGGTCCCATGTGGCCTCTATCGCTACTCCAGAAAAGACCGCATTGCGCAGGCTTAAGCGCTTCCTGGCCGTCGACGCGGCGGAGGAGACGATGCTGTCCAGCGACAGTGAGGGGGCGGGGGCTGGCGGAGGTGCTTGACAGTGGTCGACCAAGTACTGGCACTGTGAGAGGAAGACGTCGGAGATGGTGACACAGAGCGGGGTGACACTGAACTGGAAGGAGGCCATGCTCAATGACGTGTCAGAGGCGTGTGCGTCGCGTAGAGAAAAATCCATGCCACATGGTTCAACCACCGCGAACTTTGTGCCGTCGTAGAAGCTCCACAAGCATCCGTCCGTGACGGTGCACTGCGCGGAGATGCCGGAAGTGCCGAAAGTGGACCACACAGCGGCAGACCCAATATCCGCCATCAAGGCCATTGCGTCCCCGTCACGGACGCGGCATGAGACATGCGATCCCTGCAGCGTGCACCGGTGGTGCTGCAGTGCCGGATGATGGTTAGAGGAGTCGGCGCCGTGCGCTAAAGGACCATCGGATGTGCGCTCGCTCACCACTACACTGCAATAATCGCCATGAACATGCGTGCGGACACACAAATCGGGCTCCACCTCCACTATACTGCTCTTTGCCGTAGAGATGCGGTAACAGCTGCCACACCCCGGCCGTGTGAGGTGCACATCAGTGTTTTCCTTCAGTGGTGACGCTGACACACTCACCTGCATTGGCCCAACCTCCTCGAACTTGGCGCTGGTCAAATTAACAAGCCGCGCAAACGGACAAAGAGGTCCACTCACTGCGATCACGGTGGGTTCACATAGCGCACTCCGTGTGATTGCAAGCTTGTGAAACGTGGCTCCGCATTGGGTGTACGCGCACCAC
Source organism: Ecitophya simulans (assembly GCA_027574965.2). Lineage (NCBI taxonomy): Eukaryota > Metazoa > Arthropoda > Insecta > Coleoptera > Staphylinidae > Ecitophya > Ecitophya simulans. The sequence continues at coordinate 3,290 of JAODGE020001513.1, forward strand.
GCCGTCCCAGGGGAGAGGTCCGAGACTACATGGGAGGAAAATTCTCCGTTGTTGTACGAAAAAGAAAAGCAATTGGTGTTGCCGTGCCTCGCCTGCATGCAGGAGCTGGTGGACGATCCAGCGCCGCCTGGCTGCACAAGGAACAGGTCCCCCTCTCCCGGCCCGTCTCTTTCATATTTGCCTTTGACTGCCCACCGCACACGAAGGAGACCAGAATGCGCCTCGTTGACCATCACGATGGACGGAATAATGGCAACGTGCCGGGGGTTGCCTGCGGCTGGGCGCACAATGACAACAGCAGAGGAGTTCATGCCCGCGTTGCATTCAACGAGCGTGCCACCGCTCCCAGCTCCGTCTGAGACCTCGAACGACTCCACCGATTGCATTCCACGCGCCGTGAGGGTTATTGGCGTGCGCAGCGGCAAGTACGCTGCGCAAGCGTGCGGAAGCACATTAGGACTCTCACCGGCCAGTGTACCGATCGGTCCACCGCCTTCACGCGAAGCGAACAATGGCTCACCGGTGAGGTTTTCTACAAAGCACATGTGCTCAGCTGCGACACGAAGCCGCTGAACCTTGGAGCCAGGAAGCGCACTCGATGAAACATTCAGCTCAAAGTACCGCTGTAGTTCGGAGCGATGTTTGAAGACAATGCTGGACTCGGTGTTGTCAAATAGATCGATGGCGCTCGTAGCTCGAAAAACGGTATCGCCTATACGAACAGAGAGTGTGTAACTGTGCTTGGTGAAGGGATCTGCGTCGTACACATGAGTGCAGCCACCACTAGGTAACACTCGCCGCTCCTTGCTGACTGGCTGCTCAGTGCTCGCCACCACCACATCCATGAACATCTCGAGTCTCGTGTCATTGACCAGGATCGGTGCCGCCGGGCCAATGTGCAGCACCAGCACTGACCCTACTACCTCATAGGTGATTCTCAAGAAACAAAGAGCGTCGTCGCTGCCGAACAGTGATAGGTATTCGGGCACTTCCGGTGAAATCATCGCGCTGCGCGGATCACTCCCCCTGCTCTGCTTCAAGTGGAAGAACTCCTGAACAGTCGGTCTCCCAGCCCAGAGCGGCCTCCCGGTGGTGGCAGGTTCATGGACAGAGTTGTTTGTGTATATCGAGAGTAGAGGTGCCCCGTCACTCATCATGGCATCCGGGATGCACGCAACTGTTTCGGGGTGAATCACACACTGGCTGCCACCGCGTGGAGACCTAAGATAGAGAGCGTACGTGGTATCGTTCTTGATTTGAAAGAGAGTGCGCACAGCGATACGTTGATAGAGGTCGCTGCCGACCGAGCTCATTATGTGCACGCGCTTGTGATTGGTGAGCTCGGCCACCATGGCACACACTGCAATGATGTCCACTCCGAGGTTGTAAAGTGGAAGATGTGGGGAAACGTTTTCGACACTCTTGACGCCGACGCCATCGATGCTACCAATATCCTGAGGCACCACCACATAGCGAGCCGAGTGCGATGACACCTTCCCAGAGGCAGCTGCGGGGGTTAGCCCGGAGGACGCTTGCACGTGGATATCCATCCCGCTGTAGTTGACCACCTCGCATGCCTTGGCAGCTGCAGAGATGTGTGGCATGGGACGTGTCAGAGATAAGAGTAGCCGCAGCTGTTCTGTCGAGAGAGCCAGGTCGACTTCCGATACAGTGAAGGCAAACGATGTGTCATGGGCGTCAAGTAGCTTCGCCCGCAACCCAAAGAAGAGGGGCTTGTGCAGAACAGAAGCAAACGACTGCGACCCAAACTCCCACAGGGCGCCCTCCTGCAGTGCGAGTCGCCCCTCCGCCGTGGCAACGGTGGAGCGCCCTTTGGTCGACCAGAAGAAGGCGTTGGAAACGGTGATTTTCCCCACAGGCATTTGGTTTGGCAGGGCGACCGTGATTGGCACGAGTGCGGAGGAAACCAGCACCTTCCACTTGGAGTACGTGAAGCCGCTGCGAGCGGCGCTACTAGGAGGTGGCGGCACCGCAAAAGGCGTGGGGCGCTGACCTGCAGACTGAGAAGCCTGTCGAGAGCAGTGAGCCAGCAGCTCGGCTACCGCGGACACTGACCGCACTGCCAGCGGAATAGTCAGATCGGCAACGGTGAGGGTGCAATTGAGGTAGAGAGAGCTGCGCCGCGTGCTCTCGCTCACGGCTACTTCCATACCGAACTTGGGGCAGATCGTAATGCAGTTGGGGCCCTCGGAGTACTCGGTGCGCATATCATCAAGTCGTAGCTTGGTGGAGTTCCTCACTGCATCCATTTCATGTGTAAAAGCAAAGCGGCGGTGCGCTACAGTGAGAAAGCTTTCCATGGTCAACTGAAATGCTAGGTGACCTGATTGGATGGTTGCCAACAGCCAGGTGCGTCGACGCTGCGCATGATGAGCCTGCTGCTGTTGCTGCTCCTCGTTCTTCAGTTCTGGGCTGCTGTCAACTTGACTGCAGCTTCCTGGTAGTGGCTCATATGTGCAGTGCTCATAGACGCAAACGGCTGTCGGTCCAGAGACACGAACAAAGTCGTCTCCAGACGCATACTTGAAAGTGCAGTCCCGGAAGATGACGCATGTGCGCTCACACACCACAAGGCACCGCAACGGATCGGACGTGCTAAATGTGCATTTCTCCACGACAACAATGCCATCCGGAGAGGTAAAAAAGATGTCGCCGAGCTCGTCCAGGTCACACTGAGCACCCATGGCGTTACTCGAGATGATGACTTGCTGTCGGAAGCCCGCTAATGCCGAGATGCAGGTTCCAATCAGTTCCATCATTGCGGAATAGCACCAAAGCTCCTGTGAAAAGTCCACATGGCAGGACCAGCGCCGGAGCGCTACCGACGAAAAGTTCGTTTCATCCTCGCCGATGGAAGCGCAGCTCCCACCCTCACTCTCCGTTGGGGTGGCTGCAATCCCCTGGGTTGGGAATGAGACTGATAGTGTGTCGGGCTCACCACTCTCCAGCTCCAGAGCGCGAACCTGTGCCGTAACAAGTGCAACCGCAGCAGAAGCTTGTCCAAATTGTGCAGCAGTGACGAACTGCTGTGCGTCCTGCGGCTTCGCCTGCGCAGCGCGTAGGGTGAACTCAATGCTCTCTACAGATACGGTCGTCGGCGGTGCAGGTTGTAGTCGCACCTCAGCACTCCAGAATTCATTTAGGCCCAATGGCAACTGTGCCGTTACCTTTGCCAGTGCGAGCACCACACCTGCGACAGCGGAGTTTGCCGAGGAGTGGCACAGCGACACCTTCAAGCCGGCCAGGTCTATATTGAAGGCAAGGCGCTCCATTTGCGAGAGCACCAGCAGCGGCCTGCGCTCTCTATTGCCCTTTAGCAAGGGCCCGAAAGTCTGCAGAGCGAGCGTAGTATGCGGCATCACCTCCGTGGTCAGTGGCGCGTGCTCCACGGACAGGCACAGGTTGCCGCCGCCAGTGCCGCAGTTGATCAGACAGGAGGGTGTCTGTAGATCCAATGCGATGTCGGAGTACGAGCTGAAGAACTGCCTATAGAAGTGGACCGGCACCAGCTCATCGCAGAGGAACTTCAGTAGCTTACCGACGCTGTGTTCCAGAGCAGACAGCGGAACCGCCAACAGTTTCCCAAGCTCGACATGTTGCAGGCGCACGCTGGCCTGAAGAAAGGAGGATCGATACGGGCGCTTTGTGGAGGGTTTGCACTCTTGGTCATCCTTCATCAGCACTACCATGGGTGCCACAAGAATGCTCTCACAGAGCATGACAGAGTCCATGGTGACATTCGTGAGGCCGCGGAGGCTGCCCATGCACATGTTCTCCCCGTGCACGAGCTCTAGGGTCAGCTGCCCCTCATCCACACCTGGGGTGCGGCTTCGGTTGGTGTACGTAAAGCCGCAGGTGACAACGGGGACGCTCACAATAGCTACATCGCCTCCGCTGGACACGGAGTTGCATTGCAGACCCTTCGCGAGGTCCACCCACAAGATGATCTCCGCTACGTGTGCAAAGTTCACGCTAGCAGACGCCAGAGAAATGCGCGTCCCGGTTGACCGCAGGCCCCGATGACTGCCACCAGCACCAGGTCGACAAGCGTCCACCACAACAGGTGCCACCATAACTGATGCTAACATTGCCGTCGCATTGAGGGGCTCAAAGCTCACTCGGACGCTGCGGCAGAGAAGATGCTGGGCGTTGCCGGCGAGCGACAGCGCGCCATTCTGCATCAACGTGCGCATCTTTGCCAAGTCTTCCGCCTCCATAATGAGGGAGGATGACATTTTCTTCGGCGTCGCCGCAGTGAGAACGGCCAGCAACCGCGGTGGAATGTAGCCAAGCAGCGTGCTGACGTTGCCACCCATCTCACGAACGTATCCCCATAGAGGCATGCCAACATGCACCAGCACCTCAGAAACGACAATGTGGTTGGTGGAGCCCACCATCGTAACCGATATGGGTGAAATGACATCGTCCCCAAATGCCCTCACGGACAGCCCCTTGAGGGTGCACCCGTACTTTGCCGACTCCACACTTGGGACCATCACTTTAGTGAACGAGAGCTGGTCGATGTTAAGCGCCACGGTGTCCACCTGTAACGTTGCCCGTGGTACCATGAGGATGAACGTATGGGTGCGCGTGTCCACGCACGCGGTGGGTGCCGGCTGTCCCGGAGGGGCTGTCGGAGCGGCCATTGGTGACGTTGCAAAGCTGATGAGCCTCTCGTTCTCCAGCACCTTCTGTAGCGCATCCATCAAAGGGGTAAGCACTGCCATCACGTCACCCCTGCGCAACCGGCAACCAAGCTCGTGAAGCACGATTTTGATCTCGCACTGGAGGGGGTCCTCCCGCATCTCGGCGGAGAATAACGGCGGCTCGCCACTGTCAACAATGCCGACTCTGGCTGTCGTCGCTGTCACCCCGTCGCGGGCCACCTGCTTGAGAGCGTACTCCTTTGACCCATTGATGAAGCTGATGTCCCCAACTCTCGCTATTTTCTCATTCTCGCGAACCACCAACGACGTCTTTGTCACCACGATCCTGTTCTTAGTGGGTAAAACAAACCGCACCTGCTCCCACTCGACGTGCTGCGACACGAACGTGTGTGACTGCGTGGCAGCAGTGGAGTGGCGCTGGCGAGCGTTGTCCTGATCCGGTACGATGAGCGCTGAGGTGACGCCAGTCACCCCGTGGCGATACTGCACTTTTTGTCGCAAATAGAGAATCACATCGGTGAACCGCAAATCCATTTCTACCTCAGCCAGCTCCTGCTGCAGCTCCGAAACGCTCTGGGACTTGTGGCACTCCCCAAGCAACTGCATGTACCGCTGCCGGTTCTCTGCGTACAAGCGAAGGTATGAGAGATTGAAATTGAATCTCCTGCGGTGATCACGGATTTTCTGAAGGACACAGCAGCATGTGTAGTGCCACAGCGACGGCTTTGAGCGCAGCCGCGCGTATGGCCGGCAGTACTCCGGAAGCAGTAGCATCATGTCACGCGTGGTCTGACACTTGACAAACGAGAAGAGTGTATCCTCATCCGCTATGATGGACGTCATGCCCCTGAAAGTGATGGTGGTGTTCTTCCGCAACTCGACTTCGCTGCCCTTCGCATACACCCGCGTGATCTTCACACTCAAGCCCTCGCAACAAACGACCTCGGACCCGGTTACTCCGCCATCGCGTGCGCGCACTGAGATGCCGTCAAAACTGATGTTCACTATCTTCACCTCCTCTCCATCTGTAACCGTCTGCGGGGGTTCGATCACTGCCGTGAACTTGTCGATAAGTATTTCGTAGCAAATGCTCGCGCGGCTGTCGCAAGGAAGGAGAAACGTGAGAGAGGAAAACTCAAAGCGTATCTCCCGGTTAAGCAGCCTCTCCATGAGACGGTCCCGCCAGTAGGATAGGAACCCAGGGGAGGTAATGGGTGTAATATTTGGCGCACTCGCCTCTTGCTCCTCCGCCTCTGAGGCTTCCCCGTCGCTCCTGCACGACAGGTAGTCGTCGTCATTTATATCCTCGCCTAGCTCGTCTGTTGGTGCGCTAAACTGGTGATCAGACGTGGTGCCGTCCTGCTCGCCAAAGCCGTCGCTGAGTGAGTCTGAGCGCGACACAGTTCTCTGCGCGATGTCACTGTTCGGGGGGTGCCCAAGCACCGACATGTTGGTAATGCCCCTCAAAACCTCTCCCATCTTACGGTCTTCCGGTGGTGACGTGAGGTCGAGCGGAAAAGTCATGTGGGATCCACGGATCGTCACTACCAGAGGCGAGGAGTTCGCTGGATTAGGAATGCGTATCTCCATGAAGGGGAGATGGCCCTCCTCAATAGGGAGTGGAAGCATCTTGCTGGCCGTCTCTGGGCGAAGCACCGCATTGCGGAGAGTGACCGTGCCATTTACGAACGACGTTGTGATGTCGCTCGGATTCACATCCGCGATGCGGGCAACTTCAGAAACCACATATGAAACCAGTAGTCGATTCATCGGTAGAGCGCTCACTCGCGGAAGAGGCCACCCTCTGATCAGGCGCACAGGGCGGCAATCAAATAACTATACCTGCAATAAACACTGTTTTTTTATTAATCGAGGTGTCAACGAGCAGTGAATAGAAGATGATCTTTAAAAAAAAAAGAAAGCAGGAGTAGAGAGGGGAAACAAAGGTGGATTGGCTTCTTTTCTGTGAGAAACCAGGAAGCGGACGAGGGGAGAGGCGAGCGAGCGCTCTGTGCAGTCAGTTGAAGGGAGGAGGGTCAAGTTCTCACAAGTAGAGACAGGAGGGAGGGAGAGATCAAGGATACGCCATGATTTAGGGATCGCATGCTGCTGGTACCAGCAGCTCCTCATCTGTCCTGTACATCAGAGGAGCTCCGTCAGGTGTGGCTCGATGTATTGATGGTGAAAAGAGCGCAGGCACAGAGAGAGATGGAGACGCGCAAAAAGGTGATATCAATGTCGAGTTAATAATAATAATAAAAGGTACCGAGTTGGGTAGCTGTCTGTCCTACCCTGTTGCTGCTGGCGGAGCGCACTATACTCACGTTACCGCGGTAAAGGCGTGCTAAGAAAAAAAGGCCATCCGATCGCCGACCAAAGTTTGGCTGGTGAGTGGGAGGAGAGAGGGGGGGAGCGGGAACCTTGGATAAATAAATATGTGCGCGTTATCCAGTGTCCACAACGACCACCATTAGCTAAGCTGGAAGCGTAGCCACACACAACCACGCACATCGACACAGAGGCTCCTTACAGAGCCAACACTCCGTGCGGCGGAGGGGGGGGAGGCGCTTCAGAACCCTAAAAGTAGATGCGGTGAGCGCAGTAGCCGTTGGGGTTTTTGATCAGATAATCCTGGTGCTCTTCGTGAGCAGGATAGAATGTAGAGGCCTTTTCGATGGATGTAACGCACGGCGCGCCACCAAATGCCTTTGCATACGCAGCGTGCAGCGTGGGATCACTGCCGTTGAGGCGACGGATGAACGCTTCTGCAGCGTCCTTCTGCTCCTCGCTGTGGTAGAATATCGCACTGCGATAGTTGGTGCCGACGTCTCCCTCCTGGCGATTAAGGGTTGTGGAATTATGCATCCGAAAGAGGTAATCCAGAAGTTGCTCGTAGTTCACCTTGGTGGAGTCATAGGTGAAGGTGAGCACCTCGGCGTGCCCAGTCGCGCCCTTCTTTACCGTGTTATACGTCACATTTGGCTCTTCAACACCGCCCATAAAGCCGACGCTGTGGGATATGATGGCATCCTTGAACTTGCGTGTGAAAAACTGCTCGGTCCCCCAGTAACAGCCTGCAGCAAAAGTAGCAGGGAGCACAGACATGTGATAGCGTGTATAAAAAAGGGGATGTCCAGAAGAAATACTAACTAATAGTCGATAAACAACAAGAACAACAAAGGTACAGAGTAACAACCAATAAGAATCATATTAATCGCAAACCACAGGTCGGTACACCGTCGGGACCTGTGGAAAAGTAAGACGTATCCCATTCACTTGGCGTTGCAGTCATTGCTAACACAATATATATATATATATATATGCAATCACCAATTCAGTCTCATGGTGGATGCTACAGACATAGATGTACTCGAAAAAAAAAGGAGAGCCGCGGTACCCCCCGCCCCCCTGCAGACTGCAGTGGTGCTCTGCGCATGCACATGCAGCCCACTTGTATGCACGCTGAGAGAAAAAGGGATGGAAAGTGGACCCAATCACAATAATTGTAAAAGTTGTCATATATATATATATATGCGCCAGTGTGTCTGCGTTGATGCACCTTGTGTGCTTCTGTATGCATGCGTGCGTGACTGCCCTGCCCTTCCTCTTCATATTCTGCTGACACTTCTCTGTCCATATTATCATAATGACAGCGTAGTCGTCGCGGGGTACGCCGGCTTCGCAAGTGCACAATGCGATGGGCGCAGAGATTGCACACAATAAACGCAATGAACCTACGCGCGGATGATGACTACAGTGGCATAAAAAGAACGTGGCACAATCGTCAGAGCTACTGGCCCTTGCCATCCTTATCAAGCTCATTCTGCAGGTCTCTCTCAAAATCCTCATCCGTCCCCACAGCCCCGCCCCCACCTGCAGCGTTGCTCTGCTGCTGCGTTGCCTCCTCCAAGGACATGGCCAACGCGCGCTGAAGCATCTCCTCCTCGCTCATGTTGGCAAAGTCAATCTCCTGGGACGGTCCACTGGCGGGCGCGGCGGGGGGAGCGGTCTGACCCGCCGGGGCGCCTGATGCCGCCGCGGCTGCGGCTGCCTGGCGCTGCTCCTCCTCTTCCATTGACATGCGGAGCGCCATCGCCAGCTCGGGGTCAAGGTTCGGGTCGACGCCGCCAAATCCGGCAGCGCCGCCGGCGTCACCCATCGCCATCGCATTCTCACCTAAGAAGATGCCACTGCCCATAAGAACGTTGGTGAGGTTCGCATCCTTTGGGATGCTCAGAAAACGAGAGTTCTCCTGCTTGCTGACTTTATCGACGAAGGTCCCCAGCAGGGCGTCGTTGCTCTCCACGCCAAAGGACACGACGTCCACAGCGACGTCATCCTTTCGTAGCTTCTTGGCCAGTGCCTCCAGCTCCTTCTCCGTCTCCAGCAGGGGGGACCCGACGAAGGCCACGATCCGCTTCTCTGCGCGGGGGTTGGTGCGGTGACTGAGGGCCAGGGACGCAATCAGCAGCCCGTGAGCGAAATGGCACACCTTCCCGCTTATGGGTATCTTGGTCAGGGTGGACATCACGCGATCTACATCGAACGTCAGCGTCTCAAACACCGTGCACGCGGTGCCGCCCATTGTGAGGAAGCCAACGGTATTCTCCGCATTCATCTGGATCTTCGCGTTCACGAGCAAGTTGGCGGCCTCTTGTTCAGCGAGCAGGCGATTAGGGAACTGGTCGCCATTGCGCATGTACTCGGTGGAGTCCAGGCATATGAAGCAGGCCTCTGGCATAGTAAAAAACACGGCGGATATGAGTTTTGTGGTATTGAACTTGCCAGCGCGGATAGGGTTGTGCGTGTATGTGTGCGCTCGCAAAAAAAAGGCACCCCAAACACGAAAACAAGAAGAGAGTCACTAATAAATAACGCTGAACAAGAAGGAAGACGCAGCCTTCAATTGACAGTCAGCGCTCAACTCAGCAAACGGATGTATTCCCTTTGAAGCGGCGCAGCCAAGCCAGTTCACTTGATAAGACAAGAAGCTATAATAATAGAAGGAGTGTGTATGCACTGCAGCACTCCGACCACCCCCCACCCAACAGACACACGCACGAAATCAGAACAATACAAAAGAGAAGAGGAAGGAATTGTAGATATACGCACGCAGAGGTAAAGAGAGGGAGAAAAGGGAAGAACGAGGGCGAGTGTAATATGCCACCACAGCCAGAGAAGGCGCTTTTTTGGCTATTTCAATTTTGTGTGGAGAAGACAAGAACACACACACACACACATATATATATATATATATATGTGCACAGTCAATGTTCTAATCACTCGCGCCCTCCTTCAATAGCCGCGCTGCACAACCACGGCAGCAGCAGCAGCGCACAGATGCACACAAACACATATTAAGTAAGTTGCCGCTGGTCTACGCCTTCGAGCGCCTGCCAGTGTCATTTACCTTGGTCAGTGATTCTGACAAAAGCAGCTGATAGCTGTCGAGTGCGTTCTGCGCCTGGCGTCGCATCAGATAGGTTGCAGCTGCCGTTGCCCACACATCCATTTGCGCTAAAGCCTTTTGAACAGCCGGGTCAGTACGGACTGCAGTCGCAAAGTCCACGCCCGCCTCAGTGGCAGCAGCAGGGGCTGTGGCCGTGGGTACCGCTTGAGATGCGGGCGGAATGGTCTTATCGAGTCTTGCCTTCAGTTCCTGCACGTACTCCAGTGCCGCCCGCACGTCCTCCTCCGTGTATAGGCTCCGCATTTCTCTGGTGAGGATCTCATAAAGTTTGGCCCGGGCCTGAGCAAGGTCCCGCTGAGTGCGGGAGAGGGGACTGACTCTGAGCGCCCCCACTATCCGCGCCACCGCGTCGGCCGCCACGCTCGGTGATGCTGCTTTGGTATCGCTTTTCAGCTCGCCAGCGTAGCGCTGCGCGACAGCCTCTGTAGACCGGTTGAGCTCATCCATACAAAATGCAAAGGACGCGCTCGTGTGCGCAATGCTCTCTGGGCAGCTCACAGCGGCGGAGTCGAGCACGTTGTCACACACCACCGCAACGAGCGGTTCGGCAAGAAACATCTGTCGGACCGTATCTGCGACGCGTGGGAGGCCAACCGCGCGGCCGTGCTCGAGCAGGAGCGACAAGTTATGCACTTTGCTGCACGCAATGTCAAACACCACAAACTTGCGCATCTCCTCCGACATGTAGTGGTAGTGATTCGACAATCCACGCAGCACGCCAATCGCCTCTGGAAGTGCGAGGAGGTACGCATTCATATCGCGGCTTGCCTGCTCGTAGCGCTCCAGTCTGTCACTCCACATCGCGTCCACTGTTCCATGAAGCAGCTCGCTCTTGGTCTCCCGGGTCCGCAGCTTCTCAGCACGGCGTAGCCCCTCTTCATTTAGAGCGGCGAGCTCCTCCATGAGCTTTGCGTACTCATTGTTCAGCTCCGCCCTGCGTTGTTCGACAGCGCGCCACCGGGTGCCCCCAAGCGCCCCAACCACTGAGAGAATGCCAATACCGGTGAAGAGAGCTACCGGCCGATAGGACATGGGCCTTGTGTTTCTCAGACGAGGCCTCCGCTTATGCTAACGATAAACTGATGCCGCAAGTAACAGGAGTAAACGACGAATAGGAGTGCCGCACCTCCTCCCACTGTCTATCTGGTATTCTTTTATATATATAAAAAGAAAAGCCTCCCTGCTGCTCTGCGACTGTTTTTTTGGTGCTCTTTTCCCGCTGACGCTAAGCCGTGTGTGTGTGTACGCGTATCCGTAAATGTCCGAGGAGTATACCCCCACCGAGTGTGCTGGAACTTTTGCGACCTGAAATCAAAAATAATTTCTGAAAACAAAACACAAAGCGTTGTACAGCACAGTAGCAGCAGTAAGAGAGAGAAAGAATAGAGAACAATTCGTTGAAAGCGGGAGGCTTGCAGAGAGGCGTTGCTGCGTTGTAGGAAGGCATGAAAGAGGGAGGGGAGCGGGGCGGGGGAACACACTATGAGAAGCCCATAAACTGCCAATGCCGTTGTGCACGCGTACAGCGGGCCCACATAACCTAATATAGACATACTATCCTCTATCTAGCCCAGTGACTGGGCAATACCATTTATATATATATAGTCTCTCCTTGATGGCCCCACAAATATAGATATATAATCTTTACGTAAGTATATATATATAAATATCTATATATATATGTATGTGTGTGTGTGTCTGAGCCGCTCTGCTTCCTACTCTTACTAATGGCGCACACAGTACACTCACAACAATAACAAAAAAGTGATAAAAAGGTATGTCCGGGTTAAATCCCTCCCTGCTCAGTGCGGTCACACATCCGTAAGCTCCACACGGTGCGCTGTGTGAGATTAAAGCACACATACACACACACACACGATAGCTCAGGAAGCAGCGCATTAGCCTACGATAGCCCCCACTCTCTAAGAGAAGAGCATCAGGAAGGCAAGCATCAGCGCGAACAGGCCGATAGCCTCAGTCAGAGCGAAGCCAAGAATGGCGTAGTTGAACAGCATCTTGGTCAGGTTGGGCTGGCGAGCGCA
>JAODGE020001569.1:0-11806 GCA_027574965.2 Ecitophya simulans
AAGGATTAAATCAGCTGCACGATGGTACTAAAATAAGCTTGGAGGCAATTGGAGACAGTCAGTAAAATTCCACTTGACAGTGAAACACCATCATTTAAAAGTAGTAAAAACAGTAAAATATGCTAAACTGACATAGGCGCTTGAAAATTTAAATAAAACTTAATGCTAAATATAATAGTATCTACACCATTTAAAAAAATATGTATGCAGTTGCAGTGCTATCCTTACAGTGTGTATCAATCGGTTATTCAAGCAGACGAAAAGAGAATTATATTCTTTCATAATGAAAATTCTAGATTTCATACTGGCGCGTTCTAAGCGGCGCCGCTCGAATAAGCACGATTGTTTTGCCAACGAGCGGTTGTGATGCAAATGCGAAATGGTCGAGAGGCGCGGAGAATATGTTCGAATGCGAAACAATAAAATGCGAGACGTGCACCGGCGGCGCCCACCGCACGCCGCATGCGCATTCATATTCCACCCCGAAGAAAGCGACGTTAATGAAACAAGTTATCTGAGGGCACAACCTTGGGTTAATTTTATACGGGAATTATGCGAGCACGCGCGGCGCGCTCGGTCGTGTGTTCCAATTCGTTCGTCTTCGGCGCGCGCGCCGTGAACGAAAACTTCTACGCGTCGAGCGCCATGGGCATCACGGCTGGGACCGGCACCAAGTGTCGAAATGGTACTTCAGATTATTATTTCGAAATCGCAAACGGTCTATCGGCTTGTTCTAAGGAGTCGTGAAAGAGTGCGCCAAAAGTTGAGACGATGTGCGTGAACGTCTGTGTAGATATGGTTGTTCTTTCAACGAAAAAATTTGTCATGCAAAATTTCGAATAAAATGCGATCGGGTCTTTGAAATACAATTTCATCAAACACTTTGAGCCCAAATCGATGTCAAAAATGACCTAAATTGGACAAAATCCGAACGTTTACCTCGATTTCTTAAAAAAACCTGATGTAGAATCAGCACACCAAACTACACCGGAACCAGATTAAAATATTTAAAAACTTTGTTTAAGTTTATTTAGTTTCGGTTCAGATTATACAACTTAATGGGAACTTAATGAGTGGAGTGTATCAGGTAGTAACGAATTAATAGGTTGGAATGGAAAAATTTGATTAAAAATTACCGAACTCATAGCATTCGAGCACATATCCACGGTTCATCACCTTGACGATGAATGGCATGTGGCTAAGGTCACAGCGTACGCTCACTATAGCGAACTCGCTACCTGCTTCAACGTTTTCCGAAACAGTCTAAACTAAAAACCTGAAACGTTTGAAGCAGACTGGCATTTTCGGAGGAACACTGAAATTTTACAGTTCGGCCACGCAATAAAACTATAATAAAACCAGGCAAAAAGGGCACCCGACCTTCAATTAGCATCCCATGCCTCTTACGACACTCAGGACGGCTCCCGCACGGCATGCCTCGTCGGCGACGTCGCGGTCGTTTCGCTTTAAAAATCGACTGGATTCTTGAAACCGCATCGCTCCGGGTCGGAGTCTCCGTCTCTACGGCGAGCCACGGCCGAGGAGCCGATCGTGTGTGCGCCATCTCGCTCGACGAGCGCGCGATGGCGAAGATTCGGCAGCATATTGGTATTGCTCGCGATGCTCGAGGACGTTCCGAAAGTTTGGACATCGTGTCCCCGTGACCGTGCGGCGAGCACACCCGCATTCCATTGTCGCGCCCGCGAACGAGCCGGCTTATGAAATTAACATCGTGGAGGAAGTGGACGAGTTTGGGGCTTTAAACAACATTTTCAATTAAAGAGCAGTGAAATAATGTCATTTCTATGCGCCAACAAGCTACATTTAGTTATTTTCGATATCGTTCTAGTGATTTCTATAAATAACATTTTTATTTTTGCGTTGTATTTTTAGCGTTGCCAGTTTCATTTTATCTTGAACATGAAACACGTGCAAAATGCAATTTCATTCTTCTTTTCTTCTCACGAACTTCATTGCAGCGAAAAATTTCATATTTAATATTCGAGATGTTCATCTAGAAATAGTTGACATATTTCTGCTCGAAGCCTGCTCCGTCGGCGCGGCGTGTAGAATGGGGGTGGGCGGCGAACGCACGTGCCACGGAAAACAACCCCAAGGTCAGGCCTTCTTCTTCGGCTACTGTTTCGAAATCGTAAAGGGAATACTCAATGTTCGGGTTGGATCTCGCACGGAACCTGAATGTATGACATGCTGCGACGAGGCGGTTTTGTTGTAGAACATTAATGGAGGCAAATTAAAAAACTATTTTCTACTTGTGCACCAAAAACAGTTTCTTTTTCACCGCGAGCAGTGGGTAAAATAGCAATCTTTTCACAACTACTTCTTGCAAAAACAAGTGAACTTTTTTTACTGTTCTCACGGAAGATGAAGACTATTCCGATTTGAATGATTTTTTTGATTGTACAAGCATTTGGGGATCATTTCTGTAAACTCTCTCAGATATTTCGTGTGAACGCGCCATAGTTTTGTTGTATAAAATCGATGAAACTCGTTCAGAATATTTCTGTTTTAGAGACTTACTAGTAAGCTTTGCGTCGCTATGATGTTCGTAACAGTCTCGTTAGCCGGAGTGGTCAAAGCCTCGTGTTGCGGCTGCTTTATTGCTAGTTTGCGTCCCAGTAAAGCAAAACTTATTCTTTGTTTATAATATTGTGATTATAAAGTTGATAGAAATACTTGGTTATTTATTTTAATTTTATTCAGATATTGAAAAAATCTACTTCGCAAATCAATTACGCATATTTATATTATAGGTTATGATTATATTGATGATTTATTAAAGATATTAAATTTATATACAGTTATGATATTGATCATAAACACATTTAAGATATTTACTACAGTACGCGCAACATTGAAAAGTACCTTATTTGCAAGTGGAATTCGCACGTAACCTATCAATATAAATATGCTAAATTGATCTGTGAAGCGGATATGAGTCGGATCTGAATAAAATTAAAATAAATGAAAAAGTATTTCTATAAAATTTACAATTACATTATGAAATAAACAAAAAAAAAGTTATGTTTATTGGGACGCAAACCAGCAATAAAAAAATCCGCTTAACGAGACTGCTGACAGGCGGGAAACGAGGCAAACCTTACTAGTGAATTAAAATTAGGGATATTTTGAATTATTTACGACAAAACTACGGCACAATTACACGAAATATTCCAAGTGCCTGCAAAAAAATTTATGCACATCTGAATAGTCTTCACCTTGCATTCTGCCTGTCTGTAAATAAAAAAAAATTGTGTAAAAAGTGCCAATTTACCCACCGGTCGCCGTGAAAAAGGGCTGTATTTTGGCTCACAAGCAGAAAAACGAGTATTATATAATGTGACATAAAATACGACGCGGTGCACGTCGCGGCCGCACGACAATAATTTAAATTTGATAACAACTTATCGATCGGAAACGCACGCGTTTATTATTATGTTTTTTTTTCCTTTATTCCGCTCGGCATGTCGTGCGCTCGCCGTTCGGAGTTTCGGTGGGCGCTGGAAGTGCGCGCGAGAGACAAGTCGTCGCGCGCGACGCTCGAAAATTGTTACTAACGATGTCGGCGCATTATGTAATGCATAAGTAAATTTGTTCACGACCTGCTAGCGCGCGCGCGCTCTCGCGATCGTCGCCTCGCCTCGCGACGGTGGCAACGAAGCCACGCCGCGTGTGATTCATTAGCCGCACGTGTCGCGTTTGTCGGGCCGCCTTTTGTTCGCGCTACCAGCGATAATAACGAGCGGCCGGCTCTTATCGACTGCGCGCCGAGGTTCTCGCGGTCGGTCGACGGCGACGGCGGCGTCGGAATCTGCAGGATGCAGGAGGTGGCAGCAGTTGGGACTGAGTTTGTAGCGGTCGCCAATTAATTCGCGCGACGGCCAATCCATTCGGTTTTTAGAGCGTGGCCGGCGCTTTATTCGCGACGCGAATGCAGTTAAAAGCGAAAAGATTGGCTTGCGAAAAGGGAACGCATTATTCACTGGCAACGCTTCAATTTTATTATGTCAGCGGTAAATTTAGCTGGGCGTTCAATTAATTGCACCGCGCGGAATATCGAAATCGGTCGTAGATTTCGTTTCATCACTTCCAAATAAATTTTGGCGGATTTTCATTAATGTATAAATATACAATGCATTTTCTCGATGGAATGCGCCGCGTTTATTTAGCATGGCGCGAAATGTAAATAGAATTCGTTAAATAAATACATCGACTCGTATTTAATCGAGTTTACAGCTGCGCCCGGTCACATAGCGTCTGAGTATCTCGCATCTCATCGAGTTCAAACATCACAATGTAAATATTTGATGGCGCGCGAGACCGAAAAACCGACGTGCCGGGACCGATAAGTAACATCTGTGCGGCGCGAAAAAAGTTCGCGGCGCATAATTAAATTGCACTGCCTGTTGCGCCCGTTTGGGCGCGTTCTCTCCGGTCCGTGATTTGGCCAAATTGGCAGACGCGCTCGGCGGCGCCACGTTTCATGGCCGCGCGCAATGTTTTACATATCGCACGAAATGCGCTGGACTCTTCTGAAACCTCTCCGACGTGACGAGGCGCACGGCGCGTAACGCACGAATTTAATTTTAATTCGGTTCGCTCACAAGTTCGCTCTATCGCCCTCTGTTCGTCAGACCTCTAGTGGTTTTCGTGGATGGCAACCGTTTCGATGGGCAAATCCGAAATGGTATACGCGTGACGATAAGTAGTTTATAATATAATTTATCTGATGGGCAAATCTCGTACTTTCTTGACAGTTTAGGTCATAAAAGTAACCTTCTTCGCCTGCCGGAATAGCAACCGTTTCCGTAATTCGAGCCGAAATGCGCTCGAGCCGACGCGCATTGTATATTTTATAGAGCTACGCGCCCGGAGAGAGGGAGACGCTTTGAAAATTTCCTAGCGTGGAGGCGAATAGATTGAAGTGCAAAGTCGCCCACGCCGCAGTGTCGAACGCTATCTTTCGTTTGTTTGCCGTTTTCGGCGTTTAGAAAGTTTTAAAGTTCGATTGTGTAAGTCGCCCGTTGTTTTATTTGCAGCCGATCTCGGAGTGGACGTCGGCGAACGTGATCGAATGGATGGCGGCGCTGAATTTGTATACGTACTCGGACGTCTTCAGATGCAAGGACATCAAAGGAACTGACCTTTTGAATCTGGACAAGGAGAAGCTGACGGTACGCGCACGCATTTAATTACATCGCATTTGCCGAATGCGCATTAGACGTGCTTGCTTTGTGCGCGATACTAAATGCGCATGCCTTTGCAGAATATGGGAATCAAAGAGGAATTCCACCAGAAAACGATCCTCAATTGCGTGCACGATCTTCTCTACGCCAAGCAGGAGGACAACGAGAATCTGCTGGACGCCAGTCCGTGCGACGAGCTCAACTCGCACAACATGGTCCAGCAGAGCTTCAGTTCTTTGGAGAAATGTACAAAATGTAACAAGTATCTCAGAGGATTATTGCATCAAGGCGTTTTGTGTCAAGGTAAACCATTAATCTCCGCCCATTTTATTTTCTTGCGCGTGTCGCCCGGCGAAGGAGCGATCGAATGAGGAAACGTTGATGTTTTCGGTAATACGGTTCACGAATAACGAGCGATTAACATGACAAGGCAAGGCTAGATGACTAAATTGTATAATTTATTTCGGTTTGCGTTGCATTATGTGCATTTATTTTCAGCGCAACAGATATAAATAATGTATGCTCATTGTCTGCCGTTTAAAATGACTTATTCAAATTTTCGTCGCAATTAAAGCTGGCCGATGGGCGCGCAGGATTTTCCGCGCCGCGTGCGGCGACCGCAAAATTACGCATTTCCAATGTTTAGACTCGAATTTCCGCGATGCGAACGCGCGCAGCTCTGATGAAATTGTTTACAAGTGTCACCCAGGAAGTTGTATTATTCCTCGCGACGGTTCTCAGTTCCATGCCATAAATCATTTTTTTCGAATAAATCATTTCTTAGTTGGCAGTTAAGACGCGCGTCGCATTCTCGAAATGTATACGCTGAAAATGTACGAACGCATTTCGAAATATGTTACCTCGAGGAAACTCTTAACGAAAAGTATTGTGTCAAGTAGTTTGTGGATTAACTCGCGTATTTACGGTGTCTTTGCGTCTCGTTTTAGATTGCGGCGTGGTGGCGCACAGGACGTGCGCCAAGTCGGGACTATCGTCGGCGTGCAAAGCGTCGAACAAGAACTTTCTGGGGAAGTTTGGACAAAGTCTGTGCGTCCAATTTGATCCGACGGAAACGCCGGCCCCGCAAATCGTAAGTTTCGGATGGTTTGCACAATACAAACGACGGCGCGACGCACGGGACGGAAGGATTAAACGTTCTCCGTTTTCAGCTGGTGCAGTTGATACAGGAGCTGGAGAGTGTGGCAAAAACGAATCCGAACTTGGAGCTTTACAACCTGTACGTGGCGTCGACGCCCGGCGAGCAAGTGTACGAGCTGAAGCGCAAGCTTAATGAGCAGCAGAATGTCGACCTGTCTGAGTACTCTCCGTCGTGCATCGCGAATGCGATTAAGATGTATTTGCGAGAATTGCCCGACCCCGTCATTCCCGTGCAATGGTACGACCGATTTTTGGAAGCAGCAAGTGAGTTATTTGGTGTCTCTTCGCTGGCGGTGACCATGCGAGACGGGCATGCATTTGATGGATTGATTTTTTCTTTAGAATCGCGCGTAAACGATCACTGTATTTCTCAACTGAACGCGCTCGTGCAAGAGATTCCTCTGCATCACCGCACCGCCCTGCAGTTCGTTATGTCGCACTTGTGTCGGATGTGTCAAATGGAGCACGCCCGCGGTAACAAGAGCCTTCCGAACGTGCTAGTACAAGTCATGTGCCATTTACTTTTACGTCCACCATGGGAACACATAATGTAAGTCTCAAGTTTAAACTAAACTAGCTGCCACTCATGTTCGCAATTCATGCGTTCTTGATAATTGAAAAAAAATGTTTTTTTTAGACAAGTCGTATACAATACACAGTTACACAATCGCATCGTCGAGAACCTTCTTTTGCACTACAACTGGGGCGAGACTCTTCCTGAATTCGCGGCGGTCCCCGCGATCCCACCGCGGAAGGTGTCGCGCGCCGGCCACATGACCTTGGAACGCGACAAGGAGAAACCCTCTTCGTCGAATCTGCTCCAACATCAGGAGTGGTACTGGGGCGACATTAAGCGCGAAGAAGTCAACGAGAAGCTGAATGACACCTGCGACGGCACCTTCCTCGTGCGCGACGCCTCGAATAAATCCGGCGAGTACACGTTGACGCTCCGGAAGGGCGGCGCGAATAAGCTGATCAAGATCTGCCACCGGAACGGCAAATACGGCTTCACGGAGCCGTTCAATTTCAACTCGGTCGTGGAGTTGATCAATCACTTCCGCACCAAGTCGCTGTCGGTCTACAACGCCTCGCTGGACATCAAATTGATGTACCCCTTGTCGCGGCTAAATCAGGAGGAAGAGGCGATCAACGACAACGTGGAGAAGCTGAAACAGCACTTTACCGAAATCTGCGCCAGTCTGGCGGACAAAAACAAATTGCTGGCGACGCTGAATAACGATCTGGATCGCAGCGCACAGCAGGTGCAGAATAAACGACAATCGCTGGACGCGCTCAAGGAGCTGGTGAAGGTGTTCAAGGAGCACACGCAAATTCACGAGAAGATTCAGGCGGAGGCGCAACCGCACGAGAAGGAGGACGTTAAGAACAACACGTTAATTCTCAATGAGCGACTCACCGCGATGGAGGAAAGCTGCGAGCAACTCGATAAGATCGTGCAGCAGGGCGAGGCATTCAATCGTGCCTTGGAGAGGGAGATTACTTCCCTGAAACCGGATATTGTCGAGCTGAACAATGAGCGGGAGAAGTATAAAAAGTAAGTGTTACGATTATACTATATATATACATATCATTGTCTCTCCTCGGGGGAAATAAACTAAACTAAAATGAAATTCTTCTAGATATCTGCTGAATAAAGGCGTCAAGATGGACGATTACGACGCAATCATCTTCGACGACAGCGACAATCTCCCCCACAACGACGAAGGGACGTGGCTGAAGCTGAACTGCGATCGTCCGACGGCCGAAAAACTGCTCGCGAACAAGCCCAACGGCACGTTCCTCATTCGCAAGTCCAGCACCAATCAATACGCGCTGTCTATCGCGTGCAACGGCTTCGTCAACCATTGCATCATCTACGAAACGCCGCGGGGGCTCGGTTTCGCGGAGCCGTACAACATCTATCACTCTCTCAAAGAACTGGTGCTGCATTACGCGAAGAGCTCGCTGGAGATACACAACGACTCCCTCAACACGACCTTAGCGTATCCCATCCATAACATTTAACCACGGCGCGATCGAAGGACACGGACGAGGACAAAAAGTTAATTGTGCCGCTGGCGTGGCGGAGTCACGAGTGAGATGATTACTATATAAGGAAAAAGTGCTTAAACCCATGTGATGTGATAAAAAAAACAAATGAACATATTAAATTATATAAATTTAAACATTAAACTATAAAAAAATTGATGTGGTCTCTTAAAACCGACGGAAACGTTACACATAGATAACATATATACGAATTATATGAAGTGCTGAGCATATATTGCAAGGAACGAGGATGGTGAACGACGAAGATGGAATGCAGGCAAATAATTTAAGCGATGAGAATTTTGTTATATTTATGTACAAGTCGTGGACTCTATATATCATGGTTAAAATTTATCTATAGCTTACTAGTTAGGACTGGCGAGGAGCATGAACGTTTTTTAACAAATCATCCATAACACCATGTGTTAAAATGACTGTGATAGTGTACTAAAGAAGAAAGGCAAGGACAGTCGCGCGTCTCTCCAGAGGAGTGGTGGAAATGAAACGTCTTCATGCCATTTCGATTCTATTATCTCTCACCGTTTTTGTGCACTACTTTTTTACGGTATAGTTTATTTGATAATCGATAGAGAAACAAAAGGCGAAACAAAGGAAATACGAAATCAAAATCGTCGTGAGACAATATTGCGTCATATTTTTGATAATGTGTGTGTATGAAGAAACGGAAAACCAAGCGAAAAACTAAAACAATGTAACGATAACGCATATTCGCGGAGATAAAAACGAAGTCTGAAAAAGTCGCAGATTAGTGGAGTGAGCAGAAGTGAAGCAATTAGTTTGCGGCTCGACCACTGCCTCGTGCTAAATAGAACAAATCATGTTTGAGTGAATGATTCAACTTAATTTCTTACGCATTGCGTTCGCATGGATTTACATTATGTGTCGGGAAGCGGCGTTCGCTCCGCTCCGTCGCTTCCAATTGATTGTTAAGTTTAAAATTTGTATTTTTGTTTAATATTTTTTTTCTACGTGTATTCTTTCACTTAATGTTTATTGTCGCCGACTAGGCCTTTCGCTAGATTTTTATAGCCCGTTCGTCACGTCGAGCCGCGAACAGTGCGCACAAATTATATCTCGCTCCTCCTCGAAGATTTAAAGTAAAAACTCAATGAAAAACATTTATACGTGTACGCATTCAAACAATAACACTCTCTTGTTGGTAGAACTAAATAACGATTTCAGCATAAAGTGCATTCGTGTTAGCGGCGATCTTGGAATCGCCAACATGTTCGGCTACATGATGTGTCCTGCTTTTTACAATGTAAAGGCGAATTCCATTCATAAAACTTTTTTTTCAATTTTATGAAAAACGAACACACGTTGTAAAAGTAAGTCGTCGTTCTTGCTACATATGAATTTCTTCATTATTATTTGTATTATTATATAATAAAGATGATATTTATATGAATTACTGATCTTTATTTACAGGATATCTACCAATAAACCGTTTAAGAACATTCAGATAAGTTTATTAGTAAGATGTAAGTAATATATTTGCTTTTAAATTTTCGTTTCCAAAAGTTGAAATAATTTTCTTATATACCTGTTTAGTCGCGATTTGCAGTAAATATGCATTCTACCATTTTAAAGCTTGTTTTTTCCCTACAAGCCAACAAATCTTAATTTATTAATATTCGTACCTTCGACAAAGGAGGACCTCCAAAATTGGCTACACAACTTTTTTGGAATCTACGTCATCCGATTTCTGACAAAGAAGTATTGACAAACTGATCGAACGGTGGCAGGGCATCGTTAGTAATTAGAAATACCAATTAAACCGTGTTTATAATTGATGAGGATCATTCGAGTTTCTAACTAAGAAAAAACGTTTAATACTTATTACTCAGCTAAATACATTTAATTTATTTCTGATTTTTTATCAGTATATAGTAGATAGTACAATAATTTGTTCCACTAGATTTCTTCATATTTATTTATTATATAATAACAAAAAATGGGGAGTATATTATTCATACGCTCATCAATCCAATAGCAGAAAAAAATGTTGTGCAATATTGTCTGTTGAATTCTACGCTGTCGCAAACGTGATTCGATACCATGTTTCTAAAGATAGCAATGATTACTAATAATGTATGAAGATTTTAACAATTCCAATCATATTAATTAGTTTCGATAAAATGTTAATTTTTTTGATACATTACTTCTTAACTTCCAGAGCTTCTTGTACTGATAGGTATCAAATTTAAAAACTAAATAAGTTGATGCATTTGCGAAATGCGATTGTTTGGCAGTAAGTTAAAAATAAACTTTAAATCTTATATTCTTTTACTAAACCAAAGTATTGAATTTCAATGCTGTTTAGATTATTAATTATTTTCGATACGTTGCTCTTTATACTGTCTTGTTACTTTTGTTGTAAAATGTTGTAAAATGTTTAACTTATAGTGGAAACCATCAACGTTTTTAAAAGCTGATAAATTACATCAGAACATCATATACCAATTGAAATTATTATTGTACTTGTATATTATTCGTAACCACATTTTATTATATAACATGTTATAGGATTTCTGTTATGCATTCATATGTATTTATTTTATTAAACAAAATCAAAACATGTGAATACCTTAAACTTAAAAAAATAGTATATTTAGAAATGCAATTTTCTAACAAGTCTACGTAACAACAATTTTTTGTTTTTATAGTTTGTAGAAGTTAACTTATACCAATGCATAAGCAGCGTAATTAGCAACGCCGCATCTGTTTTTATTTTTTCTCAATCGCATGTATCCATCTTCACCCCAATGGCGACCCCACCAGTTTTTCAAAATCCAAGCGTCTTTTGTGTATCCTACCAACAGCATGGCATGATTTACGGTGTTCGATGAACACGCCTCGTCATCATAAATGCCCTTGCTGAAATTACGAAAAGTTTTTATAAACTTGAATGATGTCTTTAAATGCACATTTCTTTGATATGGAGTATTACGGTACACCTATTCATAAGTTATCTCCGTTAAACCGGTTTAAATATTAATTACTGGGATTATTTTGTACTTTGTTTTTTTGCTCCAGATGCCAATTACGACATTTGAGATACGATAAGCATGATAGTTTTGACTTTTTGATTTACAATATATATTTTAAATGCCAAATTAAAACATTGCAAATTAGTTATTTTTAAACGATTACTTTATATAGAAACATTGCGCATGATGCAATGTGAAAAAAATTTTAAATGGCTGCCAATATACATATATATCAAATGCAAGGTCAAAATTCCTATTGGCTTATTCACTCACTGATATAACTGGAATGTCCTTGGACTAGCGTTAATGCTCGCAGCAATCGGTCCAATTCTTGCAAGGGCAATTTCCAAGGCATGTTCGTCCCTGGCTGGTAAAATTGCC
>JAODGE020001581.1:0-13063 GCA_027574965.2 Ecitophya simulans
CCGAGCCTTCACGCGACCACTTGCCCGATCATTCAGAGATCTCCCTAGGTCCGGAACACAGCCTTGGAGGGTGGATGTGGACCATTCTTTCCTATGGGGTACGTGAGCTCTGGCCACCTAAAATGAACAAATTGTATATATTTATATATATGTGAGTGATGCATTTGCTATTGCACTGAGCGAATATTCGCAGAATGTGAGCCAGCAGCAATTCAGATCCCTGTTCTCCTCCACTTCTCTTCAGTTTGGTAGACAATGTGGTTTCTTTGACGCTGCTGTGATTATATGTTCCTCTTCCTCTTGTTTTTCCACGAGCGTCTGCTTCTTCAGCGAGTGGTCTCGCCTTGCACTGCGTCGATGATACTTATCAATGACAGCGAAAGATGTTGTGAAATAAAGTCAGATGGTAAGTACAGACAAACACACACGTGTGTATGTCTGTGTACTCACCGCGCTAATGAGCAGCCAGTGGGAGCACGCTCCTGATTACTGGCCACTACTCTCTAAGATCTGGGCCACGACACTTACCGTTCCCTCACCTCTACTTCGCTTTATATCTGCCTTTCTATGCATGTTTATGTGCGTGTATGCCTGCACATGAATGGTCTACGTGCTGGTAATATATGTATATCAAGAACACAAAGAAGGGTGTCAGGGGAGAGACCAGATAGAGGGACACGTACTACGGAGGCGCTCGCTGTCTTTTTTTAACCCCTTTGCTCCCATAGAGTGGAGGAATACGACCGCTACCTATACACATACGCAGCACTACAAGGACACCGAGCGGAGGACCTCGACTCTGGCTGAGAGCGAGGACACATCGAGGGACATATACACACAAGCAGCAAGCCAGCAAAAGTGGAGGGGGGGGGGCGATTGCTATCATGGCAGATGAAGTGACCGCAGCGATGGTGCAAACCATCGCAAACGCCGCTGCTGCCAGCCCATTTTATCCCTATGACACCACTGACACTGACTTCTTGAATTCCGAAGAAGCCGAGGCCTTTTACATTGGGCTCTGTCGTGAGAAGCACTTCCACACCAACAACACCTTCATGCGGCAGCTCCGCTCCTCGACGCTTGTCTTTGCGTTCACTAACGGCTACCTTGGCGAGCACGGCATTTCTCCAATTCTTGAGACTATTCGCCGAATTCGCATCCAGGCGTTGGCACTGCCATCGTGCGCACTGGAAATCTCAGATATTGACTTAATATGTGACATCTTCGCTGCCCACGAAACGATCCAGAGACTGGACTTGAGAGGTAACAAAATCGACCTGAGTAGCGGCAAGCGGCTTCTGGCGCTCGTGGGCCGTAACACACACATCACCGAATTGTTGCTGGACGAGGGAGCCCCCAAGTTCCTGTCGATCCAGCAACAGTGCTCCCGAAACGCGAATACGCTGTTGCAGACGAACTACTGTCTTGTCTGCCGCAATCCGGTGATCCACAACCCTTCCAATCACGTGGAACGGAGCGTACTGGTAGTGCTGCTGGCAGAGCACTACAAGCCACTGGAGAATGGTGCGTGCCCTGTCGAGGTGGAGGCGGTCTTCCGGTTGCTGCTGAACTGCTGTCAGCGCGAGGACGGTGTCCTCTTCCTCTGCTCGGAGGACTGCTGCGCGCGCCTCGCCTCTGATCTCTTTGTTTGCGCTCAGGCGCTTCTGAAAGCCTGCCAGCGTGGCGCGTCAGTGACGAGCGAGCTGCCCAGGAACCCTGGTCTGAAGAGCTTCACGGAGAAACTCATCACCGAGTTCAGCGCTCGCGAGCTGCCGCCTGCTGCATACACTGGTGCTGCCGCACCCGTACCATCCTCGCTACCAGAGGCGGTGGCCTCTAACGAAGAGTACCTCGACGATGTGGTGGAGGCGCCGGTAGACCTGTGCACGGTGTGTGGGGTCCGGTGCACGGCGCTGCGTCACGGCGCATCCCTCATGATGGCCCACCTCTATAAAGACGTTGTGGTGCTGCGCACCCCTGTTGGGCCCTCCGCCCTCGTGCGGCTCTGCAAGGTCATGGCGCAGCAGGCCTGGATCCGGCCCTGCTCACGCAAGTGCAGCCGGCAGATGGTGCGCTTTGGTCTATGTGGTTTTGGGGGTGTCACTCTGGCAGCCCCAACGCCGGAGCCGCTGGTGTCCTCACTGAGATTGAGCCTGGACGGACTGCCAGTAAGGAATTTTACTGTTGTCGACTTTAAGGAGGTGGTGGTGGATGTGCTTGAGGAGGAGGAGACCACCTGCGCTCTGACAGTGGCGAGCATGATGGAGGACATTGAGGGTGTGCCTGTTGATCCGTACATGATATTCGCACTGGGCCGTCACCTGCGCAAGCAGACCCGGGAGACCATTGGCATGCAGCTGCAGAGTGCTTGCAATGCGGTGAGTGCGGTGGGCTGCCTTCCCGTCAATCTGGCGCCCTTCAATCGCCGCGCCGGGGCCCGTCCTCCGCGCGACACCATCGCGCATTGGGAGGAGTGGGGCAGGATAGCAAACATAAAAACTCTGCTCAATGCATCCTATGCGCACAGAAGACAGGGTGTTTACGCAGTGGACGGACCTCATCGCAACCTCTTCGACAACCTGCGCGCTGCACTGTGGGCCTTCCGCAGGCAGCGCCGCAGCGCGGTGGTGGTAATGAAGTTTTGCATGCAGTGGCTGGTGCTCATCGATGGCGTGGTGCCAGAGAGCGGCGCTCCAAAGGGTGGATTTTACACCACCGTCAAGGTCGTGGGCCAAACTACTATCGGCAATGCCTTCTATCTTATTGTGCAGGGCAACTTTGGGGCCGCCGCCGGTGCACGGGGATTCTTCTACATACCCAAGAATCTCTTTAATCGTTACACACGTGGCATGGCTTACATGTTCGTGAGCTTTCCTATTATTCGGGAGTCCATGCAGCTGCAGCGTGCCCCGAAGGCATGCAAACTGCTCTCTAGTTGGGTCCCCAGCGCGGCGGAGGGCCTACGGTACCTCAAGGACATTCTGTACTTCATCTACCAGCCGCTGGCTGAGCGTCGCTTCATCTCTACTGCGCAGACACTCGTCGTGCGCGAGCTGCTGCGGAGTCTGCCTCCTGCGCTCTTCATCCTCTACCGCAACACCGAGCGCCGCAATACTGACGCTGAGGACAATCTGCTGATGTCCTACCGACACCTTATTCACACGGGCCAGGTGCCCTCACTGGTCATGTTCGTGATCAATGAGATATTGGGGGGAGATGTGGTGCGGTGGGCCCACAGGGTGCTGCAGACACTCCGCCTGGAGCTGCCCTGTTGGGCCTTCGCCGCGCTGCACCGCTACGCTGTCGATGCGAGCAAGGCAGCCGAGACGAGTTATGAGGGTATGGAGAACACGCAGCGCACTACCAGCACTGACCAGTTCATGTGGTACGATGTGCAGCGAATGCCACTGGTACCCGCGTCTTTGCCTTCTCCACAAATGGAGATCAGTGCGTCGTCAAAGCCGAAGAAAATGTCCATGAGAAAGCCTTCGACGCGGGCGCAGTCGTCATCCAGTGCTCGTACCAAGGGTAGCCGGATGGGCAGCGCCAACAGCGCGCGCACCGGGCGCCCGCGTGGCAGTGTGGCCTTTTCCTCCACCATTGACGGCCAGCCCAGTGCCGCCGACGCGGTGGACCCTCAACGGCAGCTTCTCGATCAGCTGTGGGCCGCTGAGCGACGCCGCGGCACACTCCTTGGGGACTGGCACTCACTGGAGCAGTCTTTCCAGCACGCCGATGGCGCATCCAGTGCGTCACTCAGAAATAGCATCACGCACCTCTCAACGATGCGTAGGTCGTCGGCGCAGCGGTGCACGTGGGCGGGCCGCAATATTGATCTGCGACTACTGGAGGAAGGCGAGGCAGTGACGGGTGCTGGATGGAAGCACTGCGATGAGATTCCACATCACTTGGCGATGCAACAGTGGTCAGCAATGCACCTCACGCTGGAGGACGGGACCTTCAGCGAGTTCACGGTCTTCTTCATTGGAAACTCACTCTGTGTGTACAATATCTCACGGCAGCTCGTGGTGCTGGGAGTGGTGCGGATGAGCGACAACGAGGTGTTTGGCAACCTGCCTTTTCGCACCGGATTGGACTGCGTATTCAACGACCCCCGCAACCCCCGCATGGCCTTTTTGTTCTGTGACACGTACTGGCTGCTGTGGGACGCGTACCGCCAGGAGTGCATTGCGGGCCCCCACGCCTTGCAGCGCCACGCGCAGTTTCAGAAGCTGCCGCCCGACTTTCATCAGGGCGTCACCCATGCCATCCCTGTGCCAGGCTCCTCGCTTGTTTTCTCTTTCCCGGACCAGTGCTACGTGGCCTTCGACCTGGAGAGGAGGGAACCAGCCGGGTTTGTCCACCACCACTACCGTCGCGCCGACAGTGGCCGTGGCACCTCCGCACAGACTGTGGGACAGGACGCGGAGGGGATGGAGTCCGACAGCTCCGCTCCCTTACTGGAGATGACATACGCTGAGGGTAAGCAACACACGGTGGCAGCAGGGCCACAATGCCCGCAGCTGCCAGACTGCGTGCTGAAGGCCTTCCCCTGTGGCCCAATGGCGGCGCTCTGGGCTCGCTGCGTCCACACCGACAGCGCGGATCCCGATCCCGCTGACACGAATAGTGTGCTACTGATCGGGACCGACGGACACCTGCTCAAGACCGCCTTTGATGCGGCTACTGATGCGACAGAAGAGAAGCAGAGAGCATCACCGCCACCGCCGTCCGATCGCGACGCGGAGGAGAGTGGTGGCCTCCGGGAGGGCAGCGCGCGGTCCGTGATGTGGAGCAGCATCGCGGACTCCCCTCTCTCCCAGTTACCGGTCCCCTTTCGGCAAATGACCACCGATGCACTCGCCGCTCTGCATGTCCTAGAGTCTGACCGCATTATTCACTTCAACACACATGGCATCACTAGCGTGACGCTCTATGAGCCGGGGACTCCGCGTGGTGCTCAATGTACCGACACCATAGCGTCTCAAGACAGCCAACTGATCGCGACCTCCAGCGGGGCCAACAACGACCCCGCGCCCCCGCCGCTGCGTGTCCTCACGTCACTTGCGGCAACGGAAAAGGCACGACAGGCGCCACATTCCCTGTTAGTAGCGAGGCGTATGCACACCGGTGGCCCACTCGGCGAGGACTCGGCAGCGATACTGCTCTCTGATGAGGTCCACTATGTGAAGGATGGCGCGCGGAAATCTGGCGGAGTGCCCTACAGCGACGACGACTATATTGAATTCGACCTCGGCGTCGACGAGCAACCCTGCGCCTTTGGGGCTGTGGTGGTTATCTTTGATGTGTCACAGCTACCGGCGAGTGCGCTGCGCGTGGCGCCGGTGGTGGCGCGTGTGGAGAGCAGCATGGACCGCGCGTGCTACCTGACACACAGCACCCTCGTGGCGGCTGCTGGTGGCGCAGCCACGACGTGCTGGGGTGAGGTGCACGTGGCGCGCTACTGGCGGCTCTGCTTCAGTGGCGGGCTGCCGCGCAGCGTGGGTGTAGTGCGGGTGTTGTGGTACCACGCGGAGTGGTCGCCCGTGTCGAGCCAGCTGGCGGTGCTGCTGCCCTACATGGTCCCGGTTGGTTCCGCCAAGGTGGATATCGTGGCGGGCCGCCTCCTGCAGGCCCCTGACCAGCTGTTGGGCATCAACGGTGGCGCGGTGTTTGAGATGCCAATAGAAGGTGGGTGGTTCAATCACCACGTGGTCCTCCCTCTACTGCCGGATGGGTCGTCGTGCCTCTTCTTGTGTGGTAAGTGCTTCATTGAGTATGATACGCTGAATCACGAGGTCATCTCCACGCGCACTGCCAGACTCGACCACCACCCCGCTTTCATGAACCTGCCCTACCCATTCCTCGATGGCTTGGATGCTGCCTTTTACCCGGACTGCGCGGAAAGCCCCAACACCGTCGCGCTGCTGCGTGACGGACTTCTTGTGCACTGGGACCTGCTAGAGGGCCGTGCGCTGTCACCTGTGAGCGCATCCGCCGACAGCATCTTTGCTGGAATTCCAGTGGATATGTCAAACGTGTACGACGTGGTGAATGTGTGGCGCTCTCCAGGCCTCGTTTACGTTGTTTTTCCTGCCGAGTATCGCGGGGTGATCGACACGGAGGTTGTTGTGTGGAACCTGCAGCAGCGCACACTTGTCGCGGGCCCGGCCCACTGGGGCGAGTTCCCACAAATCTACTGCAGGGTCTTTGAGCAGCAGCCGCTGCTGTGCCTGTACTCGTTACCCTCCGACCCCAACCACTTCCACGTCTTCTGCAGCGACAAGGTTGCCTCACCCGCCGCTCCCACAGATGTTGCTCCCAGCGACCACAACGGCGGCGCATGCCTCTCGGCGGAGCCGCGGTGCACGCAACTCCACCTGCACTACTACCGCATCCTGTTCCACCTCAACGCGTGGGGCACACGCCGGCACGACTCCATCATTTATGTGGACTTGCGTGATCGGCCGCAGCTCATCATGGGTGTGACCCTTACCAGCTCCTTTGCCGATGACCGTGCTTGGGAGGTGGCCTTCAGTGACGACAACGTAACATGGAAGGGAATCGGACTGCATCAGCAGAGTAGCTGCGTTGCCTCCACGACGTGGAAGCCCTATGATGTGGAAGGTACGTCGCACCGCTTCTGGCGTTTGTCTGCCCAGCCTCGATCAGCGGGGTGTGTGAGAGAGGGCACCTTTCTGGAGGATGCAGTGCTGTATTCGCAGCTGCGGTTTTTGATCATACCAACACAGCTGCACACGTGCCTCCCCGACCGCATCGCGCACTCAGGAAAGGTGAATGGCCTCGTCGGGTCCATCATGAATGGGGGTAGTACGACGCTGACGTTTCGCGACTCTGCTGGCCAAAGCCCCGCAGCCTCATCGCAGCGCTCCTTGTTGGAGTCCACCAATCTAGAGACGATCCATCATGTGACCATGGACTATGGCAATACCCCGACAGAGGTGATCGGGTTCTCATGCTCTCTCAACCCCAGCGCTAATGGCACCAACTCTTTCATCAACAACGTCTGGACAGTCCTGTGCAGCAAAGATTGCGAGCGGTGGACGCGGTGTGGTACGTGGAGAATCAACTTTGCACACGCACAGATGTTCTGGCTGCACGGCAGCGGTGTCTATCGGTACTGGCGTGTGGAGCTGCAAGCTGGTGAATCCTCGCTGACCTTCTCGAATTTCTGTTTCTACGCCTATCAGGGACCATCCGTTTCCCTCATCGATTCGGCGGTGGACCATCGGCTAACTGCCCCGTCGCCGCCCGCCACCACACTTCTGTGGAGCTCCTCGCTGCAGCCCGGTCTGTTGACGCCGCGAGTGAACGGCACCGGCAGCGACGCCCGCGTGACACCACCCATGACGTTGATAGAACGTAACCCTCGCGGCCCGGTGCGCTTTCACACCATCGCCGACAACGCCATTCTGCTGGACGCGAGCGGATCGGCGGCGGTGGTGGCGGTGGAGCTGCACTGTTCCACCTGCACTGCGGCTAAGGTGGAGTTCGCCATCGAGTACAGCGATGAAGGCGTGTCGTGGGCCCATGTGGGCACGATGGTGCACTATGCAAAGACGCATAGCTGCAGCCACATCTTCCGAGATGTCGTCGGCGCGCACCGGCACTGGCGACTGCGTGTGCTGTCCCATGGGGTCGGCAATGAGTACATGCTCCTGGACAGCATGCTCATTTCTGTCAGTGAGTCTCACCTGTACCGTGCCTACATCGCACACCGACATGACCACGAGTCGGCCAAGGTTGACATCGAGGGCCCCGCCTGCCTGCGTCTAGACAGCCCGCGCCACATCGTGAAGGTGAAGGCGACCCTGCCACCCAACAGCGTCTACGCCGTGGAGTGTGTTGGCTCGGACTGCGTCGGCTGGCGGATCATCACGCTAATCAACAACAAGGATGTGCGCCACTCCGCCACAGTAAGCGCTGGATGGCCCTCCGAGCATGCGAGCTCGACCTGGAGGCTGCGGCACTGTGGCTTAGCGGCAGTGGACCTTCCCGGTGGCGCCATAGGAGAAGCGAACCGCTTCGCTCCCCCACGCGCGCCGCGCCGGGGGTTGGAGGGACTGCCGGTCACGTGGTACGCCTTTGCGGCAATGAGAGCAGCGCTGGTGGACCTCAACGCCATGGACGGAGTGGAGGTGAGCGCTGCGGGGTTTGACGAGCACTTACCCTGTACCGCGCTCACTGACTTGAGGCGCTCGATAGAGGAGGAGCCATGTGTTCTTTCGGTAGAGAATGCCGTTGGGCAAGGGTTTGAAGAACCAGTGATGACATGGAGGCTGCCCTACGCAATTGCTCTCTCACAGGTGCACGTCCGCACCAGCACAACGTACAATGCCCCCGAGGAAGTGGGCGGCAGCGACACCGAAGACGATGAGGCGAGGGCGGCGCATGCGACCTCAGAAGAGGACAGCAAATCGGACGATGACGTTCCATCACTGAAGAGCACTCAAAAGATGGCGCTTAAGAGAGGCAGAAAAAGCTCTAAGCCTCCGCTGAAGGCCGCGAAAGGGAAGGGGGAAACCGCCGCTGTTTCCGCGGGGGAGGAGGAGGAACACACAGAGCAGACATCGCCGCCTTCGCTGGTTGTGGAGACCAGTGGAAACGGAGTGGACTTTGTCCCTGTTGGGGAGTGCCTGTTGGCCGGGAATAGCCACACGGTCAAGTGGGCAGATGACGCAGCCGGTGCGGTACTGTGGCGGCTTCGGCTACACAATATCCCGCAGTACACGACGGTGTCTGTGCACGGCGTGCGGTGGCTCTCCTTCCAGAGTGTTTCAGGGCGAATGTACAATCACACTAACTACACCATCACCGACTCGGCTTACGCCATGTGGTGCAGGTCGTTGTTTAGCAACGAGGAGAGCTTCTGTGCACGATGCCGCGCTGGACTTGATCAGGCGAAGAGCAAGGCGACGAAGCTGCGGGAGCCGCAGGAGGTGGAGCGGCACGGTGTCGTTGCAGGGCACATCTTGCGGAGGAAGAAGACCTACCAGGCATTTATCAGCAAGCTTGCCAAGGAGGCTATACGGAGAGAGGAGGAGAGGGCGAAGGCCAACAAGGAGGCCGGTGCCAACGGTGATGAAATGACAGATGGCAACAGTGAGGGAGAGCTTGCGCTGCCCTCCGTGCCCACCCTTGACATTGCCTACTTCCTGCACAAAAGCACCGAGCACTACGGCTGCAACTTTGAGGAACTTTGCGAGTTGCTGGAGCAGCCAATGCCGCTCAAGTCGGTGACATACTGCAAGAAGGACTCGCACTGGTTCTACCCGCATTTCGAGGTGCACGGAGCGCTGCAGAGGCCATTCCACGGATTAGTGGACACCATCGCCTCACTTAGTGTATACTGGAGCTTGTCTCACGAGCTGCAGCGCAACACGGAGCTTCTGGAAGACGTTGGCCTCATCAGCGATGTGAATGAGCATGTTGCCTCACCGTTAGTATGCGTGAGTGTCCGCGGTGATAACTGGCGTGCATCGGACCACTTTCCCGACCTCCCCTTTCTCTATCATATGGGTTTCAGCGAGTGCCCGCTCACGATTGTGTTTGCGCTCAATGAGATTCCCTTCTCAGCGCAGTATAACCTGCAAATTCCCTCTGGAAAGCAGCTGCCGGCTCCGTATCCGTTTAAGATCTACCCTGGCGTTAATTTTATACGTTACATGTCGCTCTCTGGCTGCCCTGCCCCCATATTCGAGAAGCTGCGCTACTTGTACACCCAGGAGTTTCTGCGCTCGTTTCAAACCACTGTCGTGTTCTCCGCGCCGTCGCAGCACAGCTGCACCTCTAAGGTCCGGTTCACACTTCCAGGTAACGGCAACACCTTTGGGGTCAACGGACTCTTCATCGATTCCATTGAGTTTGAGATCACAATGACGAGCGCTGCATCATTTGGGGGGTTCCAACAGGTCTCCATTCTGGAAAGGAATGTGCTGTCCACTGTGAATAATAGGATAGGCAGTGGGGGCTCCATGGGGCATCGGACCAAGCTGGAGATCCCGCCCGTAGCGGACCACTGGCAAACGAGCAATTCGTGCGATTACACCATTAACTTCGTTACGCACGGCGCGACCTACATGCTGCCGTACACTGTCCGCGTGGGTGGGGGAGGTGCGATAGCCGGAAGTAAGATGGACACGCCGCCACCGATGAGTCTTTGTCTCGTTGGTGGCTTTGACAAGTGGGGCAAGCCGACTGTCCTGTTCAACGGGACGAACCCCTCCATCAATCTCCCAGCGCCATACATCCCAAGGTGCTTTATCACCGACGTTGCCCTGCGTGGGTCCGCCACCTTCAGTCCCACCGCTGCTGGCCAGGTGGTGCATCCATCGGAACTCTCCCTAGAGGCGCGGCTCGTCCTGCCCAGCGGTGTGAACTACCCCTGCTACTTCGCCTTTGAGTCCACGCGCGCGTACCCGCACCCGGTGATGACGAAGCAGGTGAGAGTCCACCTGACGACCCTCCCGCTGGATGGGTGCCTGCACCTATTGCACTGGTTCATGGACTTCGCCGCCGCGTCGGTGGTGGAGAGCGACGGCAATGTAACGTCCATTGAGACGGCTTCTTCGGAAACGAAATCAAACCAGCTTTTATTCGACTGGACAAAGGCAATCCCGATCACGCTGTCTGTAGCGCTGACGCTGAATCTGGCCAGTATGGAATTGATTGGGACTGGGTCGATGCAGGTGTACGGCAGCGTGGCGCACAACCTGTCAATTATCGCGGACCGCAGCGGCTACCATATTACCGCGGAGACGAAGGAGGTCAGCATTGGCGAAATTCACCTGAAGGGAGCTCCTGACCATGGCACCGACGTTGTTCATATCGATATTCTCAACCGCTCCGTGCAGCGCCCGTACAGCGGCGGTGCTGTCTCCCAGAAGGGTGCCAGTAACTCTGCCGGAGTTGGCATCACCGTCACATTCAGCGGCTATAGTGGCCTCCTCTCGTCCACGTATGCACAGGCTACTGTGGAACTCACCCGTGCGGGGACTATGTGCATGGTAACGACCAGCCTGCTGGACGCCTGCATAGAGGAGAATACTTTCTACCCGTCCGCTATGTACGCGCAGGTCACACTGCGCGAGAATGCGTTTGCGCAGAGCATTCAACACCACACGCAGGCAGTTCCACTGCTCGTTGCTTTGCAGGCACACGGCATCCCTTTTGTCTTTACCATACACAACATCTCCGCTGATGTATTTTCTCTACGAAGCCGGTGCCTGCACTTGACGGCACGCGGGGTGCTATTCGGGGGTTGGTTCGACGTGACGTGCAGCATTACTGAGCCGGAGTGGACGCCGGCGGCACTGGAGATGATGACCAATACCATCGCAATGCGCATCGTGGAGCAGTGTGAGGGGGCGTTGTGGGAGTCGTACAGCAGTGTGGTGGGCTGTGCTGCAGCCCCTGGCAACGCCAACGACGGGGAAGAGGAGAAGGCACTGGACCAGCTTTCAGCCTTCCATGGAGGTGAGGGGAGGTCCTCACAAGAGGTGCTGCGACGGCACTGCGTCACACCACAGGGGATGTTTCACAGTCGTTGGGTGAAGCGGGAGTGTGAGCTTTTTGAGGACTGTATTGACCTTCAGTTCAAGTAGACAATAGACAGCTCTCTCCCCCTTTTTTACTCCTTCCAACTGGGCAAAACAACAAAAACAGGTATGTCTATGACATACATGGAATGTATACATCCGCTCATTGACTCGGAGTTATGTGGAGGGGTCAATGCTCCGCACCACCACCCCCCACACACACACATGCACATGCACATGCACAGCCTTTTTATTTATGTACAGTTGTGCCCGCTCTCTCCCGAGTATATGGCAGACCAAAAAGAACACACACGAAAAGAGAGAAAAAAACAATCAAAAAAACAATCAATAACGGATGTGTGCTTATGACAACGCAGCCCCTGCGCGCACAAGGTCGCCGGTCTCCTTGTTTTTTTGTGGTGGTGGTGGTTGTGATAGAAGGGTGGCAGACAATCCGTCTCGCCTCGTGGACTTGCGTCACTCACTTCCTCTGCTTCTTGTTGTTTCCTTGACATTTTTTTTAAATATATATGCTGTTATTATCATATCCAGAAAAAACTCCCTCACAAGGTCGTACGATACGACGATGTCATCCAACGATGCTTCGGTATCTTCGCTACTGGACTATATGAATGCTATTGAGAAACGCCGACGAGTGGCGACAATGCGTCTGAAGGAGACAGAGAACAAGCTGTCCTTCGCCTCCACAGAGCGATGGGAGTTGGAGAGCGCCGTGGCCGCCACCCAGGAGGAGGAGGAGAGGCTTCGCAAGGAGCTGGACACTCTCACAGACACACAGAGACGCTTGCAGGTGCAGCTCATGTCTGAAGCTGACCATGCGCGGCGCTGTGAGGTAGAGGAACCGCTGCTGGGTGAGCATGCAAAGACGCAGGTGGAGGCCTCAAAGGAGGAAATGCGGTCGTGGCGACTGAAAAGCCAGGAGCTTGAGGAACTCCGCGAGTCTTGGGAGGGCGACGGGGTAGTGACCGCACTCCGGCAGCGTGGGGCATTGTTGGATGCAGAGATTGCGCAGTGCAAGGAGCGAAGGGGGACACTGGATCAGGAGCTTCTCTCCGGGGAAATCGAGATCGCGCGCTTGACAGAGATACAGGCACAGAGAGCGGCTGGTCGTCTTTCGGAGGGCGACGTGGGCGTGACGGGGCTGTCCTACGTGTCTGCTGCCGACGCGGATGGGGCGTCATTGGCTGCTGCTGCAGCTGCTGGCCCCGGGGTGGATGTTTCTCTGCTGGCGGTGGAGAGTCACATGGGCACACTTGCACTCAAGGAAGCCATCGTGCGGGAGCAGTACGCACTGGAGCAGTTGACAGCACAGCACGCCCGCAGGTCCGCAGCTGTGCAGCGTGAGCTGAATGACTTGGCCGGTAGGGCTTCAGAGCTGGAGCAATGGCTCACAGATGTGGAGGCTTCAAAGCACCACTTGACGTCTACAATGGAGACACTCAGCCGGTGCGCTCAGAGGCGTCTATGTCCGAGTTGCCTGGAGC
>JAODGE020001614.1:0-25596 GCA_027574965.2 Ecitophya simulans
CTACAAACAACCCACCTATAATGAGCCGCATCAGATTCGCAAACGCATTTTTATTCGCGTCGCTCTCGGTGCAAACGCGACCGTTTCATAAATTCGCTCCCGATCTGTCTCGCTTCCTTCCTGAGTCGCGCGATAGATCACGGAGCGCGGCGAAGGTCGCCGAAGGTAAGAAAAGGTAAGCGACGTGTATTTTTTTGTCGGTCGCGCGAATGCGAAGGGCACACACCCGGAGGGGTCGCTCGTTCCAGACATCGTGACCGGAGTCTTGCAGGTATGCCGCGCGCACACCGTGCCACACCTTGACACGCAGCCAGGTAGAAAGGGACGGCGCACCGTCCTCTGCAGCGCATTGGAGTGAGCCCGCACGTTGATAAAGAGGGAGGTTATCGTGCCATTAACGCTGAACGAAGAGAAGTGAGGTAAGTCCGTGGCTGTAGGGCCTCGAAAGTCCGCTATATCGAATCAGTCGGTAGTGGCCGGTCGCCTGAGCAACAAGGTGTGCTCGTGCGTCTGCTAATAAAAGCTCTACAGCGTGCGCGGGCTTTTGCGTCTAGTCATAAGCGAGCTCGCGGGTGCACAACTCACAAGGATTTGGTGACTATTCGCGCGAATTTCGTGATGGAAATCGTGAACTACTACTCCTGACATCTGCGGACAAAGTTTGGACTTTGGACTTTCATCTACCATCAACTTTTCACGCTGCCAACGAGTAAGTTTCCTCAGAATCTTTTATTCAATTCTTTCTTGAGAAAAGTAAATAAGGTAACATAAACGGATTTGGACGTTAATAAGATTAGGGTTTTCTCAGGTTTTACGCGTAAAACATGAATAGTTATAGAAACCGCGACCCTCGAGATACTCATTCTTGAAACTTTCATACATGCCAAAATCCTTTATCAATTTGTTAGTCTCGATTTCAATGACAATCGGGGCTTTGATTTTAATGTTAATTCCATACGCATATGTAACGCTCCTTTGCCCTCTCGCGATAACAATAAATCTTGCATTTCCTTTACTACCCCAGTTCCTAGGCTGGACCTCTTCAGGGAACCGCAGAAATGAACGGACCTTTCAGATGCATATTTTAATATAACATGTGGGTACCTCCACGTATAAATCAGAATAAGAAGCGCTACACTAAGAATAGAACAGAATGGAAAATGTAACAATAATATGTTATGAATGTTATGATTATAATTGTATTCGGGGATGCAAAATAATAACTCAATATCTGCAAGCTGCTTTTCTCAACGTTCATTTGGAGTTTTTAGTTCTCATCTACTTCAGGCCTCGCTTATAACACAAAACGCAAAGAAACTCAGTTCGTTTCTTTTACATCGTCTACCACCTTCGAGAATCCCTGCGGTTGACACACGTGAATGTGAATCTTGTGAATAGGAGTATAAGTAAGCAGTATAAGAAGTAGAAGTTTTTATGTTTCTACCTAAAACTTTCCTGTCGTTCGCCATGGGTTATTCAGCATGTACCTCAACGAAGAGGTAAAAGAAGGTAGACTCCACCCGCCGCTAGGTCTAAGCGATTTTTTTGTGGGCAACAAGCCTGTTTTGGGTGATAAATGGAGACGCCAGAAAAGATTAGAAAAATAAAAAAAGGCAAATGATTGTATTCCATTCGTCGCACATTTCTCTAACGGTGAGAAAATGTCTGAAAAAATATTCGAGTCATTTGTTATCCGTGACTAATTAGCAACAGCGCGATGCTCTTCTTGCGTGACATTAATGCCCTAGTGCCATTACGAATGGTTTCGAAGTGGGAAAACTGGGTACTAATCATTTAAAAATTGTTGGAGGAAGTTGACCGGGCATTGCACACTGATAATATCAACTGGAGGGCATTCCAAGACACGCACCCTTGGAGTTCACAGCCAGCAAAACCAAACACGTTATTAATTTACGACATTTTGGTTAATGTACGTAAAAAACACGGGACTTTTTAGCAAAACTGAAATTTTTATAGTAGAAAACCATGTTACCAGAAAGCTTTAAAATGTGCTTAATTAATTAGTCCGTGTTCTTGCTGAAAACCTAATTTGGTTTTACTTTTTCCTCGCTGGCCAACGCTACTTTTTAATAAATTCGTCCTTCGAAAGAATATCTAGGTTGGTGTTTGTTTAGATCGTTTATGGGAAGCGCAGCCAAGCTTGAAACGGTCCCATTTAAGAACAACCCCAAAGAGAACGGAATTATTAAAAGCCAGCGCACGGCCGAACGGTTCTCACAACGCGTCCGCGTTCTCATAACTATTCACTAAGAACGCGACGCCGATGCACGCACATTGGCCGTCGGTGCGTAATAACCCGAAATAATATGGGTCATTCATTCAACCGGGAATTGCCCATTCATTAGCCGACGCGAACGCGAAGATCATGAAGGACGTAAACGACACGCAAGGAGGAAACGCACACAACGATACAAAACGCTACAACGCGATATCGCATCGAATCAAACTGTAATCACGCTATAATTACGGCGACATTCGTTATTATAGTGTCGTCGTTTCCCACGATGTAACGTTTTTCGCACTTTTTTGAGGTTTGCGTGATTTTTATTTCCACTCACAATCAATTCAATTTCACGTCTCGATGGGTTTTGTGCTTTTGAGTAAAAGAAGCGGAAAACCACAAATCACATCGACGTACCGCAAGAACTCGCGACGCTTCATGATCAAATCAGAGTGGTATAATAACATTATAACGCTAACCTCTTGCGAAGCTCTGTAGTAAGTCGCGGGAATGCGAAGGCGAACTCGAACTAGCGGTTGCGGATGTGAAGGACGACGAGTCGCCTGTTGATTCTTTTGGCAAACTTTATGTGTCTGAACCGCCTTAACCTACCCGGGCAGACCGGTGTAGAATTCCACGAAGAATAACAACGAACCTTTTTTTATTGCCTTCAGTTTGCGCGGGAAACACATCTCCAAACAGTTTTATAATATTTGTGAACGTTGCGACATTGTGCCGAAATTACATTCTTGCTAAATTATAGAACGAGCATTATTGCTTGCAACAATTTACATAAATTACATTAGAATATGCGTACTGACATGTGGTGTTGACGTTGCAAGATGTTCTAACCGTTTTCGGTAATTTCTTCGTCTTTTATCAACAATCAAACTTCTGGTCTTCTTGGAATAATTTGCATGCGCGCCATAATGGCACGATCAACAAGTACATATCCCAAGTGCACCTTCAACGCCATATTGTCCTTCAATTTTGAATTTATCGCAATGGCCACATCTCAAGTGTCGCTCAAGTGGTGTTTCATTAATATTCATCTGTTTTTTGCATGATACATCACGTACTCGACACTCGGGCGCGACACGCAATTATCAGGCGTTACAGCGCACGTAGCGTTACTTAACGTTAATTAGGGGCGCCTTGTGACTATATGATCACGATTAGAATGTCCGTTAACGTGTACAGATCTACTCATTTGCATATGGAATTAATTTATGCAGTGAATTATTGTTGCGTTACGTTCGGGCGCATTTGCCGCAAACTGCGTTACGAATAAACCATCACCTTGCTTCCTGCACAACGCTCCTAATATAACCTCGATATTTGCGAAGTTGACCAGCTGGGTGGGTGTGACTAACAATGGCGACATTTCGCGCTTCGGCCTCGATTTGAATTAATAATTATTTCCGCCGCGCGCATGCGGTTGGCGTCAAGTGAATTAATTAACCCTGCACATACATGGTCATCACAAACTTTGGTTTGGCGTACGTTTTTAGTTGAAATTGTATTATCGGGGTGAATGGAATACAAAACGCAGCTAAAAGCTAACAAAATGTTGCGGCCGAACGAGTTGCGTGTCCGCGGGGCAAAAAACGGTCATGGGGCATAAACGTACCCCGACCATATGTCACGCTTGCGACATTGAAGCTCGACTTTTTCGCTGT
This sequence comes from Ecitophya simulans, assembly GCA_027574965.2. Lineage (NCBI taxonomy): Eukaryota > Metazoa > Arthropoda > Insecta > Coleoptera > Staphylinidae > Ecitophya > Ecitophya simulans. Next base: position 3,922 of record JAODGE020001614.1, read on the forward strand.
TCGTATTCACGAACGAGCGCGCACGCCGCCCCGAATGATTGACGTACGCGACGGGTGCAACAGACTCAAATGCACCGACGATGCAAATCGTAAAAATAGCTACCCCAAACGTCCGAAACTTTGCCTACGAACAGTGAAACAGCATCGTAACTTTCAAAGTTAATCCGCGTCGTTTAGGTGCGTTTATCAAATAGGGTTTTGATTGTGACGCGATCTAATGCGTTGGAGGATATGGCTGGGAAGATCAGTCCACCCCATCATCAATAAAAGGCTTATTAGTGCGGAAACATTGGGCTTAACGGAGCGGATTGAAATGTGCGTCATTTGCCATTATCCGCAAAGTGCTAATTTATTCACAATCTTGCCCGAACGTAACCGATACGATTGTTTAGGTCGCGTGAGTAATCTCGGACCAGAGGGAGCTGGAAGCAAAAAATTGTCAGATGAACAGCAAAGCGTGTGAGCGACGTTTACGATTTTAGCGCTTGATCTAATTTGTAACGTTGCGTTAACACGCAGCGCGTGCTTACTCGAGCATGAATTTAGTCATCGGGTGGTGCGGTGTTGGCTGCTGATTGGGGTGAACCGATAAGTGTCACACTTAAAATCGTAATTGTTTGAATTTTTTTATTAAAACTACCGTTTTTAGCAAATTTTTAAAGAAAAAAAATATAAAGAACAGATTCGTAACTGTTTACCATGAGTATAATACCGAATCAATGCTGGTACCATGAAGTATCATTTTTAAAACACAACTGCTCTCTTGACCCCTTAAACTTCGACCACCCTATTCTCGAAGCTTTTTGTTTCCAATTATCAACGCACTTGTGTGATTTGCGCCGTTTGCGCTTGATTTCTAAAAAACACGCTTTTGAATTAACACCCCCTTTGTGTTACGTTTGTTAACGGCGCGAACGGAGCAAGGATACAATCGCCCAACGCATTATTACATTTATCAATGTCATGCGTTACTGCTGATAAACAGCAACATGCACGATATGAGCATATTTGCTTGTTTTAGTCACTTTGTACGCTTTACACCCTGGCGAGTTTTTCGCCCTCAAGCCAATGGAACTAAAGTGATTTACTAGTTTTTAAAACTTTATCAACTTGTAATCACCAACAAACCCTCATTAAAAGTTTTCAGGTCTAGTTAGAGTTTCCATGACAATAACTCAAAACTTATTGTACATTTTGTATTAGTCGGCTTTAATTAATATCGTAATTAATGTAATTAAATCAACTTTGTCGCGCGTATTCTCAGGTGGTCACCGGGGCATTGTCGGCATTTTTGTGAATTCGTATGCATGAAATATGGAAATTCGGCATTAAGGCCTCCATAAAACACGCAAGAGTGCGCTTAATCGCCTATGGCCTATGTTCAAGAGAATGGCTTTTTTTCTCGGTACACTTCTCAAAGGCAAACACTGCCGCTTCATTTGTATGCAATTATGCGTAATGCAGCTAAGCATAAAAAACGGAGCTTAATGAACTGAAAGAATTCCCAGAATATATTAATAATGACTAAGCAACAGTATCTGTATTCACTTTTTAATTGTTTTAACAATGAGTTAGTTATATAAGCGTATACTAGCGCAATTTATGTTCTTATAATATTAGAACACGCGACGGTACAATAAGCTCATCCATCAATTTTTTTTAACATGTCACTTTGCACACAACATTGCGCTTAATTGAAATATTATGTATTAGAAATTTTCAGTCTGTTTAATTAATCACAGAATCATCAACTTCAAACGTGTTTAAAGTATAATTAATGTTTGGAGGTGCTTAAATTGAGCGAGTTTGATTTTGTTGGAGCTGTTGAAAGAATTGGATTTAGGGATGGAACTATTGAAAGGGTGAAATTTGCCGCGTCATGCGTTTCGATGAAAATCGTGTTTGCTCGCCTGTTCACAGCACAATTCGCGTTCAAGAGGACTTAATAAAGTTGGCATTGGTAGCTCGATTACTACGCCTCTGATGATTAATGATTTTCGTAGATAAGGGCGAATGTTTAATGGAAATTCCATGTGCGAATGTTGCGCAATATCTTTTAAATAATTTTTGAAAAGAATTCTTTTGAAAAATTGTGTGTATTATTGGGATATATGGGATATTGATGTTACTTTTGGATACATATTCACGTTTTATCAGCTCTAAATGGGTGAATATTGCAAGTTCATGAGTGCTCCCGAACAGAGAGGTAAAATTGCCAGCAAATGTTATTGGAGGGTGAACAGCGGAACCTTTAAGCTTTATCATTGAAGGAAATATAACCACGTGAGAATTTTCTATCGAATGCCTGGGCACATAATGCAAAAAAGAGGTACAATTTACCACGTCTTGACCTACATCAAACGCCTTACCTGATTGACAACGTAAGGTAAGGGTTGTTAATAGACGACAATTGAAAATTAGATCACGCATTGTCATCGGGGCTCGGAGAGGAAGTTGACGCGAATTCGAGGGAGACGATATTAATATTTCAAGTCTCGAATGAATTTTCGCCGATATTGAATGCGCGATGATGTAAGACGATGTTAAGGGATGTGTTTCTCGCTCGGGGCATCACCTGGCGGGTCGGAGCGTGCGCGGGCTTTTGCTTTCGTTTCGGATTTCTTTGCACGCAGGGTTCTTGTCTTCCTCCTCACGGAAGCAGATGTTCGCGCGCGCACACCCGTACCGAGTGTGTGCCCACCACCCCGTGGGTAGTGTGCAGAAGTAGAAGTGGAGGTAGATGACCGATCGCATGAATGATCGCATGAGGGAGATGATGGAAGACGCACGCTGACCAAATAAGCAAATATCAAAAATGCGCACTGCAAACACGCCGGCGTGGAAAAAACGCACGCCAAGGCGCAGAAACTGAAGACTAGTGATGCGTTGGGGTGCAGGAGGAATGCGTGAATGGCGGACCGTTTTTAAGACGGGTGGGATCGATTTCTTTACTGCTTGAAGGAGATTAAGCTCCTCGGGACAAAATTTGCATTTGAAACTGTCCGAAACCAAAAAAAAAAAATAACGCAACTAAAACTCAACGGTTAACGACTATAACCTTACTTTTTCGATTTTTAAAATGTTCAAATACAAAGCTAATGAACGGCGAGATTCTACTGCTAAATATGATAACTCATCGTAAATTTGATGCTAATAACACACACTCACGTTTAAAGTCAACCGAAAGTCGTTAAAATTAGTTTTATTGTTGGGCTTCTACACTTGGCGCAAACTAGAAAAATCAAGAATCAACTCGTCGCAAGACGAAAAACTAGTTTCGCATGCTCGCGTTGGTAAATATCCTGAGCACCCGACGTGTCCTACATGTCTCGCACGGCCCGAAACGTAAAACATTCCCAAACGGGCCGTTACGCCATTAGCATTTCTTTGAACCGCGCGCGGCATCGAAACCGGGGCGTAAGAAAAGGGTGGTGTGCCGGGGTGTCGCCATTGTCGGTTTTTGCCCGCGTTCCGCAACGGCAGGTCAGAAATCCAGGCCGCAGAAGGCCGAAAACAGAAGACTCCGCGCGTTCGGAATCCGCGTGCCAAAGGTGCAATTGAAACGGAGGAGAAGTGAATTCACTTAGCCAGAGGGGTGTCTTCGAGAGGTATACGAAGCAAAGTCGATCGGCAGCGTCCCGAAACGGGACCGTGTGTTTTTGTTTTCGTAATGCGAGCGTGAAACCAGAATGCAGCTCGGGGATGGGAACTGAAGGGTGAGCAGGAGTCCAAAAGTGAATTTTACCTTGCTAAGGACTTGGTAATGCAAAAAGTATGCACAAAATCAACTTCTCACGTTTTTGTCCATTTTGGCGATTCGGCATTTCAATCCACCCCTATTTACGCCGTTAGAAATTTATTTCCAATTTTTGCAAAACGTTGCGCCCCTTCGTAATAAATCAACAGTTTTTTGCTCATTTTTAACGCTTTTAGAATAGCTGAAAACATCCCAAATTGAATTCATTTCTTAATCGTCTGTGGACTTGCCACAATTTATAGTTATTTATTGATTCACAGACTCCAACGTTCTAAGTCGCACTTAATGGTGTCGCCTAGCAAAACATGTCTGCGTAGTGCAGAAGAAACACGTTTACTTTATTTATTTTACATTAGGGCGGTGGTGGGCTAGCGAGCAAAAGTGACGAAGATCTAAATCGGAAGCGGATGTAGTGCAGGTGTTCGTAATTGCGCACTAAAACCCTAATATCAGGTGGTTGGTGCCGTGGGTGTCTGGCAGACACAAAGAAGAATCAACCAAAAATATTTTATTGGTTATTAATCGTTTCCAAACTTGAATTTCTCCACCCCCGTAGAATTAATTTTGATTAATTAGGAAAATTTGCAAGAGGAACGCTGAGATTTGGAGAAAATGGGAAAGCCCTTGATAAGAAGTTACTGGATTTAGGGGTTGCTCGTAAATCACTTACAATTAAATGAGCTCTAACTCACGCCTTCAACTTGATTACTTAAACGGATGACACGTGCCGAGAACACGAATGTCCACGACTGGCATATTGGAGCGGAACATGTGTAGAACAACACATGTTGCTCTACTTCAATTGTCTTGCCCAAGCACTTGCATAAAATTAGAATACATTACTAGTAACGGTCAAACTAATTTTAATTTTGTTTTTCTCTGCAGATTTGAAAACTGGGCAAAATGTTGAAGTGGACTGTCGTGAAACGCGACGCGTTTACTCATTTGGACACTCAGCGCCGCTCCTCTTTGGGCGGCTGCACGACCGCCGCCGCCAACGTAGACAGCACGCAGAAAACGAAGCGTAGGCGTTCGTCCACTGGACGCCGCCGCTCAACAGGTGGCAACCAACGTCGGAATTCGCTCGGTTTGGATTTGGACAAAGAAAACCACTTTACGTCCACCCCCATCAAGGACGAAGGGTTTCAAGCAGATGCCTTTCGGGACGTTAGCAATTTGACTCCGAAGAATGTGTCTCGTGGCACGCGTCGGCGATCGGACTGCAAGAAATCTCTATACTCGCCAAAGAAAAAGAAAACCTGCTTGGAAAAACCACACATTTCGGAGGACTTCCTTCTGAACTTAGACAATACGAATTATTTCAAACCTTTTGAAGCGGTTGACTCCCACATTGAAGGTTCCTATCACCCTGCTGCCAATAAAGACGCCATAGAAGTTTTGGGTGACTGCGGGTGTCAATATTCCAAGACACCCATTAGCAAAAGATATGCCCCAACCTTACCCACATTTGCCCTGGACTACTCCCCTACACCGGTTGTATGCAACACCACTCTCTGTCAGCCAAAAATTGACCACGTCAACGACTTCCTGCAGAGGATATCGATGATAACATCTCCCGACGAACTGAAAATGAGATTACCAGGATACAGGCCTAAGCCGAAGTTAAAGGTCTCCAGTCATGCAGTCGAAACGCCTAGTCTAGTCAAACGTTTTATCGATTCCAGGCGTTTTGCAAGCAGAAACACAAACGCTGATAATTCCAGTTTTATCAACGACCTCTCAATAGATAAGATTGTTGATGCCATATTAGATTCTTCCGCCTCAGATCCATCCGGTACAGAATTCTCTCAGGGCGATATCCCCGACCACTACGAAAAAGAGGAGAATGAGTGCAACCGCACCAAGGAAGAGAATTTTATAAATGCACAGCAATGCCAAAGTGGGAACACCTCAAGGACTTCGGGAAGCAGTATAATTACAACATCAACGGATTCAGGGTTCCGCAGTTCCACGACGGAGATCTCGCATGATACAGTGAGCATATCATCAAGAAAAAATCCCAATTCCGACCTTGAGGAGAGAACTATGATCAACTTAGAGGGCACCTTCAACGAGAGATGTGTAGATATTACGTGTAGGAAGCGGCCTCAGGTTGAAACAAATGAAGAACCTCAGTTGAAGAGACAAAAGTGTATCAGGCAGAAACGTCCAGTAAAGAAAGCATGTAATGATAAAGAATCAGAGTCAGTCAATGATCATTCCTTCGACTCCGAGGCTACCGTGGAAGTAGATGAAAATGTTACATATGTGGTTACTAGTCCAGAAATTGTTAAATCTACCTCAACCACAAACTGTAGCAATCAAAAGAATGTACCCCCGAGGGCAGATGAGGAGTACCGAGGTATAATTGACTTGGACGTGCAATACAAGCCCAATGAAAACGAACTCTCAGTGTCAGGTAAGTTATTTTCAGCATAGGAAGAGAAAAATTCTAATAATCGCGTTTCTCTTGCAGTTTTTCGATGTGCAGACCTCAAACGACATAATGGACAACCTGTTAACGCCTACATCAAGGTGAGTCATTAAAGCCTTTAGTGACCTAGAAACACGGTCAAATCCGCTTCCTAATTTTATTCTATATAAATTGTCTGGATGCGAAGGCGGTTTAACGCCTCGTTGCCATCTGTTCTAAATACAATTCGATTATAATGATTATCCGGTCAACAGGTACCCAATTCCATCGAGGAATTGAGGAAACGCACGCTTAGCACATGTGCGCGCGTGCAAACCCATCGCGCGCACATAAAATTATGAATGCCAACAGCGCAGACGCACCCTCCGAAGATTTATTTCTGTTTACTCCCGTCTAAGTCACACGCGAACGCATCCACTTAGACGGGGCATTTTTTGCGCGTTCAGAGTCGCCGAAATTTTTACATTTCTCGGGAATTTCTTGGTGCCCGTCCAAGAATGGAAATTCTTCGCATTATAATTCAATTAAACGAAGAAGCGAGGGGCGAGTTGCGCAAACCACTTTTATCTCATTGATCGCGTTCGCGATTAACATATGAATGCGATGAATAACTCATTCACAAATGCTCACGAATCGATCTCGCCCGGCGTTCCAGGTGGCATTGGGCGAGCGCTGTTCGGACGGCAGGAGGAAGCCAGGAACCGTCGGCAACGGCAGCAACGCAGGCAGCAAGCGCGGCGTCTCGTTGCAACGGACTGCCGTACAACCGGAATCTTCGACGCCGCTCTTCGGGCACACGTTCCGCGTGCCACTACAGCGTCATCCGGAGCCTGCGATGCTCTACGTCGAGGCATGGCACAGGGATCGCATCACTAGGTAAATATCCTCAAATGTGTTTTACTATAAACTATTTTTTTCAACCTATAAACAGACCAGCCGAAAGTTATTTATTTATTTTACAATTGCACTACGATCGCAGATAAATGTTTGATGTTGGTTGGTTTTCAAGTGGGCGAGGTGGAAGTTTATGTTCTGTTTTATGCAAAGCCATAAAAAATAGTTGCATTTAGAGTGTAGCGGCTCGGACGACGTGACCGCAGCGAGACGGCCGGAAAATTGTTAAATAATTCCGGGCAAAAGTTCCTCGAGCTGTTTTCCGTGTCTATTTTTGGCGCACTAGAAAATGTTATGGCTTCCAGAAACGCGAAACATGGAAGTACGCAAACGGCACACGTATACGATGTTTGTGTAGGGCTTGAAATTTTCGCCGCCTACACTGCAAATTGTAAGTTTTACGGGCAAACTTGGTATTCGTCAAAAGTGGAAACGATCTTGGCATATATTGCAGTTGACGCCAATCTTTCTTATATTTTTCGAGAGAGTTTAGCAAGCGCGGAATGTAGAATACGACCGAAATTTTGTTGGGCGAAAAAACAAAAGGACGACACGCGAAGATATGATGAGTTGATATTGGAATATGAGAATTATTTTATATTAGATGCGGCCGTGGTGTACGCATGCTTCTTATGGCAGCAATCGATCGGGGATGAGTGTGGTGGCGGCGGCGGCGGCGGCAGCTCCGGCCGGTCCACGCGCACCGACACACGCGCGCGCGATCGTTGTTTCGCGAAGCGCGGCGGCGCACGCCTCCTCCCGTGAAACGACGCGCTCGCCGGCCTCGCGATCAGTAGCGGCGACGACGAGAGGCGGCCCGCCGCCCGACGCAACAGCAGCGGCAATCAATGACATCCGCGCGCAGATAATGACGTCGCCGTCGTCGTGCCGCGCGCCTCGTCCGCGATAGTCGTCGTGACAAGAACGCCGCCGCCCGCCGCCGCCGTCGGCAGCAGCGGTGTCCCGTTTTGGTGTCCGTTTTCTGTTGCATTACTCGTAGCGCCTTTCGTTGCGCCGCCAAAGTTCAAGGCGAGCCAGCGCGTGCGAACCCGCCAAACGTTAAACAAACTGTCCGCACGCGCGGTTAAAAACCAACCGCCACCAACAAAGTAAACAAAGTACAAACTAGTGCAAAGTCGGGCGCGTTACATAAGTTACATAAGTGAAAACTGCGTCCGGTCCTCGCGGCGAAGAAGCAGGATCGCAACTTTTTTCGACCAATCGGAGTGGCCTCGATTGCGCAACATCGATTTGTTAAACAATAAACACTTGTTTGTCTACTGGTGAGTAAAACACGAACGCAAACATTGTATTTGCTTGAGACTCATTAAAGACCTCCATTAAAATAGAAGCGTAAACAAGTCATGATCATTGGCACGTTGGGGTCACACTAGGGGGTTCGTTACGGAGACGATAAAAATACGTCATTAAAATCGTTTGCCTCGTCAAGATCCTTCAAAAATATGGATCGGGAGGATTTGCGGACGTCGCGTCGCGTTGTTAGGGGTTAGTGAGGCAACATCCACCCTCGCCGACCGCCGGCGAGGGAGCGAGCGAGGGGAGAAAAGTCGTGCGCTACTACTGACCCGGATTTTCCGTCTCCGCTTTCGTGTACGCCGCGCGTCGTTCCGCCGACTATTGCAATTTTTATTAGCAACCAATCGACCTAAAAGTCTACGGCTTGCAACGTCCTTCAAAATTCATATGCGAGTTCAATCAGTCGTCTCTTGCGCTCCCATTCCTGAGACTTACTGCTGCTTCAGGATCTAATTTGTTTGATATTTGTTGCGCCGTCTAACTGAATTACCCTCTGGGAAGTTAATAAAAATGTTTGAAATTACCAATGTCCTCAAAAGTAGTGCTTCTCCTTTTACGGCCGAAATAATAGTCCCGCGTCTCGATAACCGTGAATTTGGAAATGAGCAAAATCTACTTTAAATATTTGTTTTGCAGGCGCAGTGAATTTCTGGGATGTGCTTCGTTCACAATAAAAGATGCCCTTACAAAGGTAAATTGGATTACTGCCATTTACTAGTGTATAATTTTAAACGGCATAATTTGAAGCCTGCCAAAAGCCTAAAGCACATTAATAACTATATATCGCCTTTCTGTTGTTTATAGATTATTAAAGGAACGTATAAATTGTTGCCGCAATGGTCAGATGCTCATGCGCCTAACGTCAACTTTAACAATAATAGCAACAACAATAACCATTTGCCTCTGAACCCGAAGCAAGGACGCGAAGACAACATGGCCGACGCACTGCAAACCAGCATCGACGAGCTGATAGCCGGCGAACATGGTCTCGTCGACGGCGGCGGTGCCGACCAAAAGAAACACAAGGCGGCGCTCAGCGAGCAGCAAAAAGTGGCCGACGAAAACCTCTTTCTGCGATACTTGGAGTTGGACCCCATGGAAGGGCCCGAGGCGGCACCAGCACTGGCGCAGCGCAAAGCGTCCGGTAATAAAACAACGGGTAGGACTCCGTTCACGATGACGCGTGTCCTGCGGCGGGCACCCAAAAGTGGGTTTGGCTTCAGCGTGGTGTGGACGCATCCGCCGCGGATAGAGAGGGTCGAACGGAATCTACCCGCGGACAAGGCTGGCATTCAACCAGGAGATTATCTCATTTTTGTCGACAAACACAATGTCGTGATGATGCCCGAAATTGAAATTTTGGACTTAATTAGGTAAGCACAATAGATTTAATCTTCTCTTCACAGCAAAAGTTATCTTGAGATGAATCACTTTCTGCTAAGCAAATTCTCTTTGCTTGTAGATCCCAAGGTAACACTTTAACATTAGAAACATTCCGAAGAGATGGCAATCGCAATGGCAACGTGCTCCACGCGGAGAGACCCCTGCAAACAAGAACAATGGCCCAGATTGAAAGGTCGGAGCGGACGGACAGCGTAAGCACGTCGTCGGCCCTGCAGTTAGGCAGCAGCACGGCCCTGGCCTTGGGAAGCACCACGGGATTACCTCATGGTGCTGCATCGTCTATGACCTCGGTGGCGGCGACGTCGGTCCCGCACACGGCACCGCGCCGCCCCTCGACGGTCTGCTCCACGAACACGGCGAGCGTCGAGTATTCGCGAAAGAAACTCCACCTCCCGCAAGTCACCTTCAGTTCGGAGGTTGGTAGCGGCATCATTGTTTAACAGCCTCTCTCATCTTTATGTTATAATTTTAACACCACAGTCCTTGCCACTCCCTCCGGAACTAAGTGGGGCTAAATATTGGCCAGTTATTTAGTGCTTAATCTTGTTTTGATTACATGTCTAAGTTTAGTTATTTAGTTGTCTAAGAGACGGTTATCCTAGGGCATTACTAGACATAATTATTAACTTACTTAAGTAATTTATTTGAGATGAAGAACACTGCATTCCTTTAATGATATTTATTCACATTCCACTCGCCAGTGACCGCGTGTTTTGTTAGCATATTATTTTTATTTTTATTTTTGATTTCAATTCTTTACTTTGTCGGCTCACTTTTGAGCAGTTTGTTAAATTTGTTGATTGCCATTGACCTAATTTTTGACTATTATTACGATTATTTATACTTTTTATTTATTAGGAAATAAATTTGTTTTTCATAAAATATTCACACACAATTTCATTTGTCCTGTAAGTGAGTTTCGTTGCGCGAATGAAAGGAGTGTACTTAAAGGACACGTTTACGCGTGCGGGTGTTTGATTTAGCGACCGACGACTAGCGCAGAGGAAGCACGTCGTAAAGCGATGTATCAACTCATCGCCAGGGAGCAACAATACACCACTTCTATGCAATTCGCACTCACGCGCTATGTTCAGTCTCTTCTGGAGCGAAAAGACCTTATTGCCCAACACGATCATCGGATACTTTTCCAAAACTCTGACGAAGTAAGGCTCGGTCTGAGCGATCACAACCTGGTATCAATTTCTGGTCGATCCTTTGTAGCTGTTAAGAATATCAGAAGAAATTATCGATCACTTGATTCAAGTCGACGGCGATTATCATACCGGAAGCCTTCTGAAGATCTACGCGAGTAAGCTGAACGAGATCGCAGGTTCTTACAAGCGCTATTGTTCTGGAATCAAGAAAGCCGATTGTGTGCTGGCAAATTTAATGAAGAACCCTGAATTCTCGCGCTTTATCACCATTCCGGCTATTCCGCGTCGACGTCCCGATCTCACTGCGTTCATCCACAAGCCGCTGGAGCACTACAGGGAGATACTTAAGCTCTTTAATGTCATTCTGACCAACACCAAAGCAAACCAAAAGGAGGAATATAATTTGGTCAATCACATTGTGCACGAATTACAAGTATTTCTTGATTCAGCAGAAGCTATTCAATATTGGAAACTTATGTCAAATCCGTTTTAGGTAAATTACAGGGAAATGACTTCACAAGCAGGATTAATGGAGCCCGTGGGTGAGGGCCGACCATTACTGAGTGTCCAAGATTTAGAAACCCGACTAGTTTTTACCAAATGCAAGGTAGGCCGTAAATCCAAGGCACCTTAACAGAAGTTTAATGTGGGATCGTTTCTAGCCTTTTGTGTTAAGTAAACCTGGCCGTCAATGGATCTTCGGAGGTGATTTATCTCGAGTGGAGGGTCGCACAGTTCGACAATACTGGGCCCTGTTGTTTAGCGACATATTACTCTTTGCTAAAATATCCAGAGACCGCGTTTTGTTCATTTTGGAGGAACCACTGCCTCTAGCGCACATTTCGGATATGTATTTTAACGTCAGAAAAAAAGGTAATTTGCATACCAATAGCATTAGACGTACGGTGGTGTTAACGTTACCGTTGCTTTGTGGCAAATAGAAAACGAATTTCGCTTGATTGTGGAACCCGGAACGGGTGTCGGAAATAGAAACACGGCTGCAAGCAGTCCCACGGTTCACTGCGGGCCCGATTTAACCAGAACCCCACGCAAGAATTCCAACAAACGTTGCATTATTCTGCGAACGCCCACGGTGGAGCTCAAAGCCGTTTGGCAAAACTTATTACAACGACAGATGTAAGTTGCATTAATTTTCACCAGTAGAATCTAGTTTTCTCCTCACCCGGAAACTGTCATTGAGCAACAAATGTATAATGCATTAAGTATGAATGTTTCAATGATTCGTTGCTGAGTGATATTCTTTCGTATGTATTGACTATGATATTGATACAATGATGAATTTGAAGCGACGAAAGGGAGAATGTCGAATGGCACTGGCAGGTATACAACTAAATTGAAACCTGCAGACCACTACAGGTTCCAAGTATCCAAGTAAACAGACAGTTCCAGAGCAGTTTATAGACCATTTGCAACATTTAGAGCAGCTGCCGTACTTCCAGTCAAACATATTAATCTAGCCGAAGACTTCTTGTATCGTCGATGTGTTACTGTTTTCTGTTAATTGTGACTTTGACTATAGCTCGTTGGCTATTAGAGATATATTACGCTAGTCAGATAATAAATTAGTTCCGAATTAGTTTGATTACGTTTTCTTCTTCATTTCCACGAAATTCCTTCTATTGGATGTTTTACTTAAAAGTTTGAGTTGTGGACAGGCGATTGAAGAAGCAGAGTTTGATAGCACAACAAGCCAAGCTCAGAAATGCTCTGTAGAAGTAAAGGGTAGTTGAATGTAGTGTTTAATGTAGTGCTATGTAGTCTAAGTAGGTGCCAGGTGTAGGATTGGTTTGCTAATGGTTGGATGACTTGCCCTTCGTGTAGCTTCCACATAGGCGCTAGCGCCGGAGACGGCAGCGCTTTCAGTAGTCCGCTAGATTCGCCCGACTGCTGCCAGCCGATCACCTCTTCGGTGGTGACGCTCCAGTCGGCCGAATCCCTGTCCCGCCACCATCCGCACCACGCGCCGCCATCGTCGTCGCAAAGACAGCCGCCGCCGACGAGCCATCCGCATCAGCAGGTGCGTGCTGGCGAGTCGCCCGCGCGCCGCCCGCCGCCGCCGCTGGACGACGTGTGCGAGCTGCACGCCGACGGCGGCTGCGGGCGGCACGCCCCCCAGGCGCACTTCCTCACGCCCGACACGCCCTCGGCGAACATCAGCCCCAGCTGCAGTTCGGGCCGGCTGTCGCAAGCGTTCACCTCGCATTTCAATTCCGCGTGCAGCTCGCCGGCGCGCGCCGCCAACGCCGCCGCCGGTTGCTCAAAGTCCGACAATGCCGATGCAAACACCGACGATATGCTCGACGTCGCCAGGTATGGCGAGTTCGACGAGCAAGAGCCGTGGGACATCGTCACCTTCGAGTACGAATTCAATTTGAATGAATATTTCGAAGACTACTAATTCTAGTCGTTGCCAAAACGAATCACAACCGGGAACCAAACACGATCGAACGAATCGCGCGGCCAAATTAAACGATAAGAATTTTTCAATGACAATCGAATCAAATAATTGGTGTAAGGAAATGACGAAACTAAGTGTGCTTCGCTTTTTATAAATTTAAATTCTAAACGACTAAACAAACATCGGAAACTGCCCCATTCATTCATTCAACTAGCTATTACGAACACCAACTTTTCTTCAGACACTCTCTTCTTCTCATTCCAATTCTAGTCTAACTAACAAACCGGATAGACAGACAGGACAAGCATAGTATTTAAATAATTGTTACACATCTAAAATCTGTAAAATTACGTTTTAAATAAATTTATGATTAGTAGTTAATGCGTCTTGTTTTTGAGCCACAAATATCCCTGTTTGCATCGGCATTGTCAGCATCGAACGCGACTTGGAAATTAATTCAGCAATTGGAACTTTTAGGCACACGCTATGAACACCAATAACGCCAATCCCAACGAACGCGAATCGCGCAAACGTCTCGACGAACTCATCGAACATAAGTGCAAGCAGTTGGAGAAGTCGTCCAGCTCAAGCAAGAGTAATGCCATCCACTTGGAGCAATGGATGAAGGGCCAGTTCAATAGTGATTCGGCAAATAACAACTTAAGAGATCTTGACGATACCGACAATTATGACGATTTGGATGACGAGGACGACATTGAAACATGGACGGAGGAGCAGATTCGGAAGAGATCCGAAGAATTAAGAATTGTAGACGCGGGCAGAGTTTCTACCATGATGAAAAGAACGGAAAGCAGATGTGAAGATCTCATGTTAGCTCCGGACGATGACCAAAGTCCTTCCAGAAGTACTAACACTACCGAGAGCCAGGTCAGTACTAATTCCAACACATTCGCTTGTATAAGGGTAGGCTAGGTATAGATTGTAGTGTCTTGTGTATAGGTTACAGTACGCTCAAGTGCAGCCATAGCAGAATCAGTCGCAGTTTGTAAAAATTGCCATCGAAATTGCTACAGCCAGAGGACCGAAGTTCCAATGGCGAATGGATACAAATCTCACACAACCGGGACAGCTCCACAGGCCAAACCAGAAGATGACGATGACGATTGGAGGCCTTTGATGTTAATGGGACTCAGCGCGGTTAATCCCATGGCTTCCCTTGTCAAGTTGGATCCATTTTCGATGCCCGTACCAAAAATTTCTGTTATGCCGGCGACGCCAACCCCCACCGAATCCTACATAGAGCAAATCCTTGAATCTGACTGCAATTGTAATTGTCCGGATATTCAACCTCAATTGAAGGGTTTTGAACTACCGCTGAATAAAAGTTACGAGAACTCTCCTGAAGATTCTCCAGTAAACGAAGCAGATGAACAACCTTACCACTCGCTGCACAGCTCAAATCTAACTTTGCGAAGATTCGGAACTGTTTCCAGTTTAGAACGAGTTGGAAGTGAAGAAGAGGCGTACGATGTAAATTCGGAGAATTCTGAAGATAACGATATCAAGACAACCGAGTTAGCTGGAATTGACAATGAAGGATTTAATAATACTATCATGACATGGACGGCTAGAGCGGGGAGTTTTGTTGCAGCTAAGATGGCGTTTTTAGAAAAACTACCAGAGTGAGTGTTGATATTCACTTTAAAATAACTGTGTCAACTAATACTTCTTTCGCAGTTATTTGAAGAACGATATTTTGAATGGGGAAGACATTCAAGAAGAGGAAACAAGCGGTGGAACTAGTGGAGAAGAAATATGGGGAACACCTACAAGTGGTGGAGAGTTGGACGATCCCCTGAGTTCTCCACATGAATACGATCATCAATCAGTGAGTATCCTGATTTCGGTTATAATTCAGTATAATAATTAACATTATGTTAATATTGCAGCCCAATGGTGGTTCGTTATCATCCAATGAAGACACCGAATTAATGATGGATGAACTGCTGATGACGCCTCCTGTAACCAGCTCAAATATCCGAGGTTTGCTCCCGCGAAGAACTTTGGAGCCTCTAATGGAAGAAGAATTTTCCGACACCTACACAACTTCAGAGTCATCCGCTTCCTCCTCACCAACCCCCACCGAACCGTCCGTCTCACCTGAGCAGGTAAATGACTCTTGAAGAGGCCGCACGCAAGCCTATTATTAGTGGACATTACGACTTATTGATTACTTTCGAGTTGTTTTCCGCTACCGTACAATTTGTTTCCGCTCTGTTCCTGTGGCGTTTTTGTTTGTGCTGTGATCGATTGGTAATCGAAGGTCATGCCGTCGATCGGTAAAAGTTGAGCTTTGCGGTAGTGCGGTGCCCGACGTATAAAAAGTCGATTGCATTGTGGGCAGGGCAGCGAAACTGGCGGTGCTGCTGACGAATGTTTGTCTGCTGCCGCGAGACCGTCGCCGCCGTCTTCGACCACAAACGGCGCGCGGACATCCGGCGGAGGCGTGCCGAAAAGTTCAAGCGGATCCGGTACGCGCCTGGGGGTAGCATCGCTTCGATCGACTGCTACGACTCCGCTAGCGAGTGCGCGCATCTCTATCGCGAAGGCGGCGAACACGCTGGCGGCGGCGCGTCGCCTGCAATGCACTTCGAGCAGCCTCGGCTGCGACAGCAACTCCATCGCAGTTACAAACAGCGGTGCTACCGGTCCGTGCCCGACGGCGATGCCAACGGAGCCGGAGACAGGGTCCATCGCGACGCAACCGGCGCCGATATTCATCAAGCGTTCGGACAGCTATCAGAAGATTATCGAGGCGGCGGACGACAACGTGGGGTTCTTCACGCGCTTCCGCAACAGGCCCAGCATGAAGTATCTAAGTATTGAGCGGATTCCGCCTTCTAAAGGGGTTAAATTGTAAGGTAGTCACGCATTTTCCTCAACACCAACCCTAATGTTCGCATCTCATCGCAGCCTGGAGTTTTTCAACGTGCGAAGAGAACGCAAAATCTACGAAACCTTTCCGGGAGGTAAACACCTTATTAAGGTCTTCAGTCGCGAGGGTGATGATTCGGACGATGTCCCTACGTCATATTCTGACAATCCCGAATTCCGACAGCGTATAAAGGTATAAATACATTTCCGATCAATGTCTAGAGCTTGCGGTGTGCTTCTGTGAATAAATAATATGTCGTATCGATTCAACAGCAAGAACGTCAATTAGATCGTCGCTTTTGGAAACAGTTGAGCAAACGTCGCAACTCAAACTCACCAAACCGCCAAACGAACTCGACAACATCGAGCAGCTTCTCGCCGTCGCCGGTCCTCGCCTCCGAGAAGAAGCACGTGCAACCAATGTCGGCCTAGTCACTGATTAGTTCTTGATAAGCTCTGTAAAAACGCATCTCACGCATTTCTACTCGCAATTCGAAGTCTACAATTCAAATCCTAATTACAAGGAAAATAAGAGAAGCAACATAAAACTAGTTAACTAATGTTTAAGGAATTTTAAAATTAAACGAATTTGCCTTGTATTTATAGCAAAACTTACTGCGCCATTACCTTAATTAATAATGATCGTGACAACCGTACGGAGTCCAACTGAAAACGAGCAAATCATAATATCAATTCGAATCAAAATATAACACAGGCAGTGCAGTGATGGACAGCGTTGGAACACAAGGACAAAGTATTGTATACTATGACGAGACTAACGAGTCAATCAATTATTAGTGATTAATTACTTAATATGACACTTCATTGCGTAGACGAATTGAAAACGATTGAAACGATCTACGTTGTTTGTTTGTATTGTTAACATTTCTAGTGTAACGTAAAAGGAATCGAGTGAAACATTCATCCGTCACAAATCTCTTGTGATATATAATTAACTTGCGACTACTTGCAGTGAGAAAGTTGGTAAATAATTTAATTGATAAATAAACTTCTGTTATACATTAATGAGCACTTTTTGTTGCCTTTGCTTGCTCTGATTATCCACAATTTTAGTTGGAAGCAAACGTTTGAATGGATAACACGGTAAAATATCACACAGAGATACATAAAGAAATTATCTTGTTTTAGATATTCAGAACTACTAAATGCAATTTATTGTAACACTACATTTATTTGCATATGAATTTCCTGAAAGTCAAAGTGACGTGTCAGTGAAACCTCAAAAATACTGAAAAATGTATGATCGGGAATCAGAGTCAGAATTTCAAGTTTATGTTGGCCATCATAATGATTCCGGACAAAAAGAGGGACAGGGTACATTAAAATTAGAATCTGATCGTCTATATAAATATAACGGAAAGATGGTTCGTGACAACTTTCATGGGGATGGCGTTTATACTCAAATTAAATACTCGAATAACTTCAGCTTCAATGGCACATTGTACGCAAACACATTCGAAGGATATGGCAATATAATCCACGGAAACTGCGTATATTTTGAAGGTTTATTCAGCAAGAACAAACGCTTTGGTCCAGGCGTTACTTCCCATATCGATGGGACCCAAGACGTGGGTTTTTGGAATGGACCTGACTTGATGCGCCTGGTTGAGGTGGTAAATCAAAATAGCGTTCCTAAAATGGCAAGAACGACGAATGGACAAATTGAAATATTGAAAAATCGGAAACTTATAAATCTGACGTCCGAAGGATCGCATTCAGAGCAATTTATAAAAAATACAGCCCTAAATAATCCTTTTATAAGAAACGAAAGAAGTTTCTTCTTTGATTACTCATTTTATGACGACAAATTTAACTTCAAGATGATTCCAATCAAAGAACAGAGGAAAGTTTGTCAAGAAAATAAAGAAAATAAAGATTGCTCGCCAAAGGAGCAATGCCTGCTTTTACAGAAACAACGATTTTTAGAAGATTCTACAACTAAAATTACCGTAACAGAATCCGAAAGTTCCAAATCTCCAAAAAGCGATTCGGATGTAGAAGTATCTGACCTTTTAGTTTGGAATAATGAAGATTATTTAAGTGAAGTTCTGTTGAAATGTTTCAAACATAGAAACCGTGAGCATACCGTAAAGTTTCTAACTTCTAAATTACTTCGCAAGCAACGGCAATTATTTCGCGCACCTGGATCGTACGAAGTAGCTTGCAGATTATTTCTCCGAGCATGCATGAAAGGTGATTATGAAACCATGACAAAACTGCATACTCAATACTTAATAAATCCTGATGTATCTGATTCTGAAGGCAATAGTGGAATAATCTATGCAGCAGCAAATGACAATATTTATATAATTAGAAAATTGGTTAATGTTGGAGGTAAACTTGACTTGGTGAACGATGAAAACATAACAGCTTTGAATATGTGTCTTTTAAGATATATTAGTCAATACAGAGATATAACAGATTGGGAAAATGCATTTCTAATTAATCCTGAATATAAAAACGATGGGAACGATGGCAAAGAATGGTTAGGACAAAAATTAGAGGACATAGCGTTAAGTTCTTACCATAATTATTTACAAAATAAAAATATCACTGCAGAGAAAGAAGCTTTAATTTTGAATTGTCTTAAAGACGTCGTAACTGGAGAGAAATTTAAACATTTCTCCAAGCTGAAACTAAATAATAGTGGTATTTTTGAACCAAAAGAAGATAGCAAACAAAGTTATTTGTTCAATTGGAATTTGAAATCTGTCAGTATAAAAGCAAAGACTAAAAAACAGAAGAAAAATAAAAAGAAAGCCCCAAAGGTAAAAATAAATGTTACGAAGCTTGCTGAGGAAGTGTCGCTTAAAACAGATTGTGAAAAGAAGTTAGACATTATTTTATACACAATTCGGCTGCTTCTGAAACTTGGAGCGAATCCAAATCTATGCAATATCCCACAACCAACTGTTATCATGGCGTTGTATTGTGAATGCCCAAAACTTTTAGAGACGCTAATCTTCCATGACATAACAATAACTGATGTTTACACTGCTGATAAATTAAATCTGTTACATATCGTGTGTTCAATGCCACCGACGGAAAATCTCGCAAAGTTAACTACAATATTATTAAACAATCGAGTGAATCCACTTGAAAGATGCTCTCCTAATCATTGGAGCGAAGAAATCGATAAGATACGAGGAGATGTTAAACCAGAAAAAAAATCGAAGAAGTCTGGTCTTAGCAAGGAACTACCAAATACCCTTGAAGCGATTGAAGAATTTGAAGAGGAAGAAAATCAAGATGAATTTAATTTGGGAAAAACACCTTTACACATTCTGGCGTTAAAACGTGACTTTGATACAGATCCAACACATACCGATGAGGATTATCAATGTGTTATGGCAAAAGTTATTGGTATAAGTAATCCTGCGGTTTTAGAAGCATTATATCTAGAGCATTCACCTCTAAGCTTAGCAGTCTTGAGAGGCAATGCGAGGTTAGTGCAGGCTCTTCTAGACGTTGGAGCTGATCCCAACTTTAACCTACCCAACGGAATGGGTACGGCATTAACGCTGTACTGTTTAAAAAGATATAGCAAACCGAAGATGTTACCACCAGTCGCAATTTGTAAACGCATAATGGATATTTTGATTATTCGTGGAGGCAATCCTTTACAGAAAATCGGAAAATTCCAAAATGCAATCGAATTTATTATCGGAGAAAACGATTCCAATGAGAACAGAGATAAAAAGGAGAATAAAAAAGCCAAAAAGGACAAGAAGAGCACGAAAGATACTAAATCTAATCCAAGCAAATCAAAAAAAAGCTCGAAAATTAAAAATAAGAAAATGACGCCGCAGAAAGAATTATCCGAATATCTTTTACAATTAGCTCAAGATGTCATTTTAACTCACCAACAGAGCAAGATAGCAATGTTATTCTTAAACAAATTAATGGAAGGTACTGTAGAAGATTTCAAACACCTGCTAGGATTCCTGACTAAGGAGGATGGGTTGCGCTTAATAAAAACTTTTTGCGCGCAAGAAATTCTTAATTTAACTGATGATGCACATTATTTCTTGTCATATTTACTACTTGAATGTATAGACTTATATGGATCTCAAGCAAAATCCGCAGAAAGCGGGAAGATAGACAAAAAGACGAAAACAAAAAAAGACAAAGACAGTAAAACAAGCAAAAAGAGTAAAAAGAGTAAAACCACAAAAGGTAGTAAGAAATCAACAAAATCGAAGGAATCAAAAAAAGTAAAACATGAAAGTTCTGCAATCGGTAATATAAGTTTGCCGATAAGAGCAAATAATCAGAATGTGTTAGATGCTTTCATGGAAACCGTTTCATTGCAAACGCATTTTTCTCACTTTCCATTTGACGTTGATAGGGCGAATTTGGAAGTGTGCTATCAGTGCGGAGTAAAAACTGGTAAAACCTTGCTTTGTTGTCCAAAATGTGGGCTCGTGTATTTCTGTTCTCAAAAGTGTAATCTTGCCGATACGAAGACTAACTCGCGACATCCTTGCAAATTATTATTTTATGATCATGAATTTAAGAAGATGGAAGATAAGGACGCTATATGTATCAATAATTTGGAAGTCACTTTCAATAGACTGCCGATGCAGATACCAACATCGCAAAACATTAAAGAACACAAAATGTTCATGGATTTACTTAGTGCCGTCAAGGAAAAAGCAAAGAGAGGTGGTTCGGGTAGTTTAGTAACAGTGCATGATGAAAAAGTATCAAAACTTTTAGAAGCAATGAATCTGAAAATAGATATTAGTACAATTGATCTGTCACGCACTCGAGAAAAACGACGCACATCTGAGGATATAAAACGTTCGCTCCGAGAGATTTTACCGATATCATTCACCTATATTCCTGGCAGAATTAGCATGACAAGCAATTATACGGATAGTTTTCGTTCGATCCTGACTGCTGATGATGATGCCAGTTTAATTAATACTATATTTACAAAACATGGGTCTGCCTCAAATTTGACAGAACATTCAGATCTGCATTTCAATCTGAGGAGCATGAGCGTTGTTAGCTCATTGAATCAAAAGCCAAACTCCAGCCTAACTCTGCCGAATATATTCATATCCTCAGGCGAGTCTGAATCAACGGTGATTCAGAGGGAAAGAATAAACTTTACCACATCCGAACGTAACGATAGTGGTACCAAACAAAACAAGACGACGGACAGGAATTTGGGCTTGAAAAGAACACGTATAAAGGATCCACGAGTTGGGAGGGATATCGAATTCGATTTTACACGTTTCAGCGTATCTCAACCTGAAAAATTCCGTAGCAAATCCAAACTGGCTTTCAGGCAGCACGGCGAGAGCAAATCGTTAGTGAATAGACAATTTATTCGTACTTTGAGTAAAATGTTTCCCGGCTTTGATTTTACCAC
>JAODGE020001631.1:0-26426 GCA_027574965.2 Ecitophya simulans
TGACCCTTGGGGAACCCGAGCGGCGGGAGCTGGAGCTGCAGTTTCTACTGCTCGATCAGGACTCCGATGGGCTGCTCAAGCTGGAGCAGTTGGGTACCTTCCTGCGGGCCGCTGGCCTGTACCCCAGCAGGGCAGAGGTGCAGGGCCTCTCCGCTCTCGTGGACCCCGATGGCACCGGACTGGTCTCCAAGGAGCGCGCGCTGGAGGCGGTGGAGAGCCTGCTACCCCACAAGTTGACCACAGAAGATGTGAAGGGGGCCTTCAAGGTTCTCGACGATGACGCTGACGGCTATATTACTGCTGGACAGCTGCGGCACGTGCTAGTTCATTTCGGTGCAAAACTCACGCACGAGGAGGCGGATGCGGTGATTGCGGACGCTGAGAAGGATAAGGATGGTCAGATCAACATTGACGATCTTGTGACCATGTTAATGACAGTGGCACCTCTCAAGCACTAACTGGCGACGGTACTCTTCCACCAACCGAGTGTGTGCGTGTGTGTAATGACCTCCACGCATAAGAATGTATAGAATTGCATCAAAACAAGCTGAGCACGCCTTTACCTCCCCCCCCCCTCACTCTCTACCTCTTTTGTGGTGCCTCCGCTCCGTACAACAGCCCACGCAGAGATTAATATATGATATCCGCACTACAGTCATGTAAGCGCCAAGTATTCACACACGCTCTGTCGAAATATCCCTTGATTACCCCTCCACGCCTCCAACTACTCGTGTTTATCGTCACTGTATGTGTGTGTGTATGTGCCCTGTTGCTCAATCGTGTGAGCATTAGAAGGGAGAGAGGTGGTGCGTGAGGTCCTGTGAAATGGCATCCACTTCTGACAGTACACAAGCGCGGGCGCCAGTACTCTTCCTCGACAATGGCGGCTACAGTATCAAGGCACTCTTCTTCGCAGACCCCGAGCGCGGGCAGCCGCGCGTTCTTGTTGTGCCGAACTGCGTTGGGGCCGCGGCTTACGCCGGAAAAGGCATCGTTGGCGAGCAGATTACGAAGCTGCCCCACTTTCATGGCTTCCTCGTGCGCAGGCCAGTCGTGCAGGGCTTCATTATGGAGGGGAGGCTGCAGGCGTATGTGTGGCAGTACATCCTTCAGCATTTCGGGATAGAGGAGGAGGAGCAGATCGATTTGTGGCTCACGAGCCCATTTGGGGCGCCACTGGCTGTCGCGAAGCTGCTGTACGTCCTCGTCAATGAGCGCTACCACTTCCGGTCAGTCACGTTTGTCAGCAGCACTCTCCTGACGCTGCTGTCCTACTCATACTGCGCAGACCCTCTGTCACCACCGGCACGACGCAAGAGAGGCCGCGAAGAGTCCTCATCGGGAGCGCCAGGCGTGGTTACCGCCTCAGGCACTGCACTCGTCGTGGACGTGGGCTTCTCTGGGACGACGGTGGTGCCTTACATGGACTTCCTTCCCGTCTATTCCTCCATCGTGCGCATCGACGTTGGCGGGAAGGTGCTGACGAATCGCCTGAAGGAGCACATCTCCTTCACACAGGTGAACGTGCTAGAGGACGGCTGGCTGCTCGGCCACATACGCGAGAAGTGCTGCGTCGTCGCGCCGGACCCCCGCGTCGCGCTGATCGAGCAGCAACGTCGCGAACAGCGGGCCGACACACGGCCGCGTCATCACCGCGGGGGTGCGGAGTCGCCGCTCTCCAGCGGCGACGCTGTGTACTACCTGCCAACCATACCCGCCCTGCTGCCCCTCGGCTGCACGGCCGCGGAGCTGAGTGGGACGCTGCGGAGTGGCGCTGAGGCCGGTGCACACGCTGAGCACGGCAGCGCGGGGGCCCTGCAGAGGGTTGTGCTGCGCCAAGAGGCCTTCCTGATACCGGAACTCGTTTTTTCCCCAGCGGATGTGGGCGTACAGGAGATGGGTGTTGTGCAGGCGGTCGCGCAGGGGGTGTTTGAGCGCGGGCTCCTCATGCACCTGCCGCTGCTGCGTGAACCGTTGCTCTCGCGCGTCTGCGTGTGCGGCGGCGTCAGCAACACTCCAGGGTTCATGGAGCGCTTTACAGCGGAGATGTACGCACGTCGGTGTCGCTCAGGCGATGACGACGCTGTAGCCGTGCTGAGGCCGTCCGCGCAGGCGCGGTGGGGAGCGGACCTGCAGCCGGCCGAGGGCCTGCAGTCGTCGGTGGAGGGTGGGGGTCTGCGTGCGGGGGAGCTGCAGGTGCTGTATGGGGCGTGTGTGCTGCTGGGAGCCGACGCAGTAGGCACGCGGCACCGAGCCAGTGTGCGAGCGCGGAGTCACGTGATGCTGCGAGACCAACATGGCGCCGTACGCACCACACCCGAGATGCTGCATGAAGCACTGCAGAATCTGTTGTAGCGCGGTGCGGGCGCAATCGACATTTATCTAATGTATGTCTCACTCACAAACAATTCAAGCATGCAGACAAACATACATGAACGCACGAGCAGCATCGATGGCTGCTAGCAAGTGTCTCTCACTCTCTTGAGGCATGCACACATACACACGCTCCCATCTCTCTTACTCATTGCATTCTACGTATATCCGAATGACGCAACACGTGCGCTAGTTACTCAAGTCACCACGTACATAAGCTCTGTATCGTTAGTTTTTTTTTTAAGCGATTCCACTCTCACATACCTTTCCGCTGTCGAGTCCCCCTCCTTTGTTCTTCCCCGAGACACAGATACGCACTGCCAGCCATGGCCCATCGTATGAATAATCTGCTGTCCCACATCGCCATTCGAGACTCGGACAGCGCCGAGCTGCAGTACGCGAAGCAACGCCTCGCGCTCGCATCGCTGGCCAGCCAGTTCTCTATGAGTCCTGAAAAGATGAAGCAGGTCACCCTCTACATGGTCCACGAGATGGTGGAGGGGCTGGAGGGGCGGCCAAGCACGATCCGCATGCTGCCCTCGTACGTGTACAAGGGCAAGCCCGCGCAGGCGACAGGTGTGTACTACGCCCTCGACCTCGGCGGCACGAACTTCCGTGTGCTGCGTGTGAGTCTGCGCAACGGTGCGGTGGTCGAGCGTGCCGACTCCAAGTACGTGATCCCCAAGTCCGCGGTCACCGGCACAGCGAACGATCTCTTCGACTTCATCGCAGAGAGCGTCAAGAAGATGATGATGGAGAAGGCACCTGAGGACATGGACAAGACCGTCCCCCTCGGCTTCACCTTCAGCTTCCCTGTTGAGCAGAAGAGCACCAACGCTGGCATACTCATCAAGTGGACTAAAGGGTTCTCCACAAAGGGTGTGGAGGGCCACGACGTGGTGGAGCTGCTCCAGACCTCCCTGAAGCGACAGAGCGTGCGTGTGAACGTGGTGGCGCTCTGCAATGACACCGTTGGCACCCTCATCGCGCGCTACTTTGAGGACACCAACGCCCAGGTGGGCGTGATCATCGGCACCGGATCCAACGCGTGTTACTTCGAGCACTGCTCCGCCGTCACCAAGGACCCGACGATCGCGGCCCGGGGAGACCTCATGACCCCGATCAACATGGAGTGCGGCAACTTCGACTCCAAGTACAAGTATGTGCTCCCCATCACCATGTACGACGACGAGATGGACCTCATCACACCTAACAAGGGTGACCAGCGCCAGGAGAAGCTCGTGTCTGGCATGTACCTTGGCGAGGTCGCACGCCGTGTCATTGTCCACCTCGCGGAGATTGGCTGCCTGCAGAAGGAGCTGATCTCTGCACTGCATAAGCCGTGGACATTCGAATCCCGCATGATGGGCATGATTACCTCGGACCGCATGCCTGGCCTCCAGTTTACTCGCGCCCTCATTAACCGTATCTCGGGTGTTGATGTCACCGATGTGATGGACCTGCACACCATTCGTGAGGTGTGCTGCCTTGTGCGCAACCGCGCGGCGCAGCAGGGTGCTGTATTCACAGCAGCCCCAATGCTAAAGACTCACACGCAGGGCAATGCCGTCGTTGCTGTGGACGGCTCCGTCTACGAGAAGACGCCTGGCTTCGCGCGTCTCTACCAGGAGTACATCAACGAGATCCTCGGCAATCAGTCCAATGTGAAGGTGGTTCTGCAGAAGGATGGTAGTGGCATTGGCGCGGCGATGATCTGCGCTCTTGTCGCTTCCCGCAAGTAATCGGGAAGTGTTGTGTGTGTGCATGCGATACTCAAATCTGAGGAGCCTGCGTGAGGGACGAAGAAACAGAAACACTATTTCTGTCGTTCAACCTTTCCTTTTTGCCGAGCCTTTCGCTTTTCAACTATCTCTTTTTTTAGTTAGCGTGAGCAAATTTTCAAAAAAAACGTGAATTGCAAGTGAGCATCCATAAGTCCCTCTCTCTTCATCTCTTTACACTCACCTTTGAGTAATTGATGTTCCCCAGTACCATCTCTATTTTTATTATTATTATTCGATTCATCTATCAAACTATATCTTTCTCGAACAAAAAGTACCTAAATGTCTCCCTCTCCCTATATATATATACGCATGCATCGGACTGACTGTGTGGTACTGTCAGGTTTGTCGATGTTGCTTTGATATCATTGGCATGTAGTAGGTTGTCTATTATAGCCCACTCTTTATTATCATTGCGTTCACGTGAAGGGTGTCAGTGAATGATAAAGCCTCTGGTGTAGCATGGCATACAATCATTGCTAGCAATCGGTCTCTATCTCTTTCTCACCTTGTACACGTCTCCTCCATTCCAGTTGCATTTGTCTGTAATCCTCTCCCCCTCCACCTCCACATGCAACCAAGTTGGCATGACAACTGGGAGAGGCGGGAGTGGTGGGCACCGAGATATTGGCAGCCGCAGGATAGAGTGTGTGTACTGCAAAAGATGGTTTTGTTAATGCGAGGGAGACGTTTAAGCGCAAAGCGAAGCGGGTCTACATGCTCGTTCTATATGTATGTTTTATTCACCAGTATTTCCGGTAGTGCTGTATCGCATATATAATGCTACCTGCACTTCAGGCCACTGGATGAATGCCAGTGTATTCCACTATCAAAACATTTTTCATACGCTAGCAGGGGGAGGGGGAACAAAACAGAGAGCTTCCAATATATATCTGCGCACACTTCTCGCGGAGTAGCTGGCAGTGTGTGTATGCGTGTGGGCTTGACGTGAAACTGGGAGTGTGGCGCCGCGCACGAATGGGAAATAGGCACTTCCACTCTCTCGATCCAATTACAAAAAGAACTAAAATACAAAAAAAAGAAGAGCGCATCATTGCGGTGTGCCTCTCACGTGCGCTCAGCACATGATCTACAAGTATCTATTTGTTTGAGCCACATACGCTGCGCTCACCGCAGCAGCAACCTCTCTTGGAACGTAAGCATAACCCTTTTCGTGGCTTGTAGCGCGCGTGCCCACTTGTGAACATGGGGGCCCATTCACTGGTACTGCCTCTCCTCCCAACGAATGGCTCTATCTCATTAACTGAGGTCAATATCCCCGAAGCACAAATACAGATTTCAGGTACCATATATATATGATAACGTTAGGTAGGGCAGCAGCGTCATGGCGGCCTGCAGTCACGCATTCTTTCCGCCTCGCCGCCACTGCAAAGCGACTTAAGACAGTACAGTCACCGCAGGTGACCATTCAGTCCCTGCTCGCGAAGCGTGACCTCGCGGCTGCCGTCCAAACCTTCGAGGCTACCTTTGACAGTGACTCTCAGACGCTGATTGAGTTTTGTGGTGGAAAAGTGTGTGACACACGCGATCTGGTTGCCACGCTAATGCGAGTGTACACTGCACTGGGTCGCATGGGTGACGTGCGGAGGCTCTTCGCGGTGGCGCTGCGCGACCTGTCAAGCGAGGAAGTGGACACCTCCCCAGCGGTCTACCGTGGCCTCAGCGTGCGGCAAGCCAGCACCGCCGCTCCACGTGATCATAGCAGCGGCTCCGCACTGAAGATCGACAGTGAACTCCTTTCGCCTAGGCCAGCCGCTCCAGCGGATGCTGCGGCTGCGGTGACCGCTGCTAGTCGCGACGGCCCAGCCCCGGTGCGCTGGACACAGCCGTCGCTGCTCACTGCCAGTATGTTCAACCTCTACCTGGAGGTGCTCACGCGCCGTAAGAACTACGACCCCGACGAAGTAATGTTCGTTCTCGGAGAGATGAGGGCCCGCGACGTGGCCCCGGACGCCCTCACATACCACTTCTTGATTGAACTGCACATCCGTGCAGGCGTGGATCCGCAGCCGCTGTGGCACGAGATGGTGCATGAGCACAAGTTAGTCCCGCTCCCGGCTACCATACACACGTTGCTATTGCGCGTCGTCCCATACAGCCCAGACCCGGTGTTTGTGGTGGAGGTGGCTCGCGAGGGCCTGCGCTGCGGCTCCACGGTGATGGACAAACGCACGATCACGGAGCTGATCGAGCAGTGGCTGGGCGGAGCTAGCGGCAGCGGCAGCGACATTGTGGCGTCGCTTGGTCCCACCACTACCCGGTACCCGCCCGAGTACATACTGTGGCTGATGCTCGAGCTCGAGGTTCGCTGCGTCCTGGACAAGGCCTCCTTCGTTCATTATGTGCAAAAGCACCACGTTGCCCTGTTGTTGCTGCAGTGCGCGCGAGGGGCTGACGCACGCACTGCAGAGAAGACGCTTGCGCTGATGGAGAGACACATGATGAGTAAGACAGCGGATGTGCTCGCACTGGTGGTGTGGACGCTTGCGCAGGCGCTGGAGGTGGAGAAGGCTGTGGACCTCGTGGAGCTGATGGCGCGCAGAGGCTATTTGGCGGCAACAGATCCATTCCGCAAGTTCACCGTGGAGTGCCTCCGCTATGTGATGGATAAGCACTTTCTGATGGTGCTTGCGGACTGCTTGAGCTCTGCCGCGCTCATCAGTCGTGCCCTCGGGCACCTGTCAGACCGCAAGCGGCGCGGCCTTGCCGTCAGCGTGGACACACTGGACGTGGTTGTGCTTGCGGCCGGCAAGGTGGGGGAGGAGCGGCAGGCACTGCACTTAGTCTCTGCCTACGAGCCGACGTGGGGCGTGAGACCCGGGACGAACACACTCAACTGCCTGCTCGTTGGCGGGTCTGTGCACCGGGGGACAGCACTGCACCGCACAGTCTATGAGGCGATGATCAGCGCCGGAGTGTCCCCGAACGCCCTCTCTTTCCGCACGCTCATCCGCCAGGCTGTGCTGTCGGACAGCATCGATGAGGCAGTCTATTACCTGAAGGAAGTGTCCAAGCACCCCGCACTGCGCGTGGAGGTGGAGATGATTCTCCCGATCATTGAGCGCGCCGCGCTGGCCGGCGACGTGGATACGGCTAACCGCATCAGTAAGTTCTCCCTCGACTGCGACGTCGGCATTGACGCGGCGGTCATGCAGGTGGTGGTGCGGAAGCTCACGGAAGCTGGGGAGAACGTGGATGTGCTGAAGGGTCACCAGAAACTGCACGAGGCCCTGCGGTCACGGTCAAAGGCAGGGCGCCAGAGGGCGCGCAGTGAACTGGCACTCTGACCTGCGTCTGCGTCTGCGTGTGTGTGTGTGTGTGTGTGTATAATTGTTCGGCCGCGGTAAAAGGATCTGTGAACTCCGCTTGGCAATTGTTGTGGCGCATGTAACGCTGCTTCATGAAATCAGTAACGCTCGAGAGCCATTACATCAAAATCAACGAGAAAAAAGGGGTGAAGGGTGGTGGACAAAATCGGTGCTGAAGTGGCCTTATGTGAAATCCTCTGTGTCTCCTCTTGGACTGCATACCGCATTCTGCATCATTACGAAACAAAGGGAAAAGGCAGGGTAGTGGTGAGCACAACATAGACCTGCTCACACACAACATATATGTATATTGTGTGCTTGGTGACGTCAACCAACCGTTAGGGGAGTCCATGAAAGGATCAAGTGTCATCAAGGGGCGCTACTCGTCCTACAGACTCCACGAGCTCATCGGCAAAGGAGGCAATGCGGCAGTGTTTCGTGCCGTCGACGCCGCCACAGGTGTGGCCGTGGCGGTCAAAAAAGTAACTGTCAGCGACGAGGCGACGCTGCAGCAATGGCGTGGTGAGGTGGAGGCCCTCATCGCCCTCCGCGGTGACGGCGACAAGCATGTAATCCGGTACCTGGACCACATGCAGTCTGAGGGCTCGCTCCTCCTCGTGGAGGAGTATGCGCAGGGTGGTTCCCTCCTGCAGGCGCTCGGCAGGCGTGCGCACGGACTGCCGGAGAGCCAGGTCGCGCGGTACGTGTACGACATCACGTGCGGCCTCGCATACATTCACAGTCAGCACATTGTCCACCGCGACCTCAAGTGCGCTAACGCACTGCTCTGTGGTGATGACAAGAGAGTGAAAATATCAGACTTTGGGTTAGCGACGGCGCCGAGCCTGACGGACGAGAAAGCGGGACAGGAGGAGGCCCTACTTGGGTCTGTGTACTGGACGGCCCCGGAGACCATCCGCGGAGCCCCACACAGCGCCAGCAGCGACGTGTGGTCGCTGGGATGTGTGGTGGTAGAGCTACTGACTGGGAAGCCGCCCTTCTTTGAGCGTAGCCCAATCAATGCACTGTACCACATAATGGACAGCGGCGAAGCCCCGATCCCCGCCTCTGCCTTCACAGCGGAGGGCCCTGTCCCACTCTCTGAGGAATGCGCAGACTTCATGCGGGCGTGCTTGCGCCGGGAAGCAGCATCACGCGCGACTGCGTCGGAGCTGACGAAGCATGAGTGGTTCTTAGACTTCCGCATACTGGAGCAGCTCACAGAGTCCACGCTGGGTAGCAGTGCGGCCTCTTTGGCAGTGTCGGGGATGTCAGAGGAGATAGGGCAGTGGGTCGAGAACCACCTCTTCTCCAGCAACCCCGAGTGTCTGCAGTGGTGGTTGGACCAAGGCAGCGTGCGCATTGTGGTGAGCGCGCTCGCCTCCGTCACGCCGAGTGCATCCTTCAGCATCATCCGCTCCTTCTCATACTTTGCCGGGCAGCTCCGCGGGAAGGACAACCGTTTCCTGACCGAGCTCGGCCACGCAGACCTGTGGGGCTATCGCGCTCTGAGATCCATGTGCGACCCTCAAGACCTCGTGCTGCTCTTCTGCAGTTGCTGCGATGCGCAGGACCCACATGTGCCTCAGTACGCGCCATCACACTTCGGGGCACTGCAGGTGCTAATAGATGGCCTGCTCGGCGGCGGCAGCGAGAGCGCCACAGCAGCCCTCTGTGTCGACGCCCTGACGCGGCTCTTTGCCCCGACGCATAAGGAGGCGGCGGCGTCACCTGCAGACGCCGCCACGGAGGCGCGGAGGCAGCTCGCCCGGGATCGGCTGATCAGCGATGGCGGTTTCTTTCTCCTGCGGGCCGTGTTGGAGCAGCAGTGCCGTGGAGCCTTCCTGGAGTCCGCGGCGCCACCGCTGGGCTGGGGTACCCTGGACAAGCTCTTCCACGTCCTTCACACGGTTGCCGTTGCCTGTGGCGCCGAGCAGTATCTCCTCGGCAGCGCGTATGTGCTGTGGGGTGGGGCCGATCCAGGCGCCGCTGCGGACGCGGGTGCGCCGGTCACCCCACCGGCGACTGGGAGTGGAGGCAACGCGATTGGCGCCGACTCGCGTCAGTCGTCGACCGCCATCCTGAGCTCGCGTCGCTGCCCTGCCGTCACGTACAACGACGAGGAGGCGGTCAAGCTGTTTGGCACCACGGTGCTGCCGAATGAGATGTGGCTGGTGGCACTGCTGGAGGCGAGCCGGAACCTGTGCCCCCATGCCATCCCCATTGTGCTGCGGATGGTGCGACTGTGGGTGGAGTGTCCGACACCGCTGCTGGAGTCCAGCGCGGTCAGCGTAGTGGGCACGCTGCTGCTGATCCTCACGGCGTCACCGGCGGTGCCGACAGATGTGCAGATGGAGCTACTGCGATGTTTGGTGCCATTGCAGAAGCTCTCCGCGCGTGCCGCGCAGTGTCTCCGCGACAGCAAGGGCAGCCTGCAGCTGCTGGCGCACGTGCTTCGGCGCCCCTCCTCAGACGCGGTAGCGGCGGAGGTTCTCCAGGCAATGGTGAATCTGTGTGAAGACGATCGAATGGCCACTGCAGTGAGCGGGTCTGGAGCCTTTGAAGAGGCAGCCGCGCAGGCGGTGTGCGACATAGTCTCGACGCTTCGGACCCACTCGGAGGTGAAAGTGCCGGCGGCCCTGTCGACCCCCCTGGTCCACGCACTGCGGCTCCTCGAGCTGGTCACGCCCCCAGCAGGTGCCCCCACGAGCAGTGCCAACGAGGACGCGGAGCGGCGGGAGCAGCTGGAGAAGGCCCTGGCAGTGGTCTCACGAGACAGTCGTTTGCCACCTGATGCGATCATGGCGGCCCATCGAATGGTGAAGTCGTCGTAGCAACGTACTCCGGAGTGCGTGTGTGTGAGTACGGAGAGGGGCACATAACACCTTTATTGTCCATTTGTCTCGCCAAACACTCACTGACCATTTTTTTTCTGTACCTGCGGAATGCTCCCGCGAGCTGAGGTGGCTGACTCCAGCATGTTTGTGTGTGTGTGGTGGGGGGAGCAAGAATACCGTGTATCGATTTACACCGGCCATGCCCTTTGCGCACGTACGTTATGGAGGGGACCAATGCTGCGGATTGACATTCTGAAAGTGTGTAGGGGAGTGTGGCCTCCTCTCTCCACACACACACACACCATCTTGATTGTGCTTACGTGACTCACAACAGACGCTGTTGTAATGTACCGATCAGCATCATTGATTCTCCCATTTTTTCTTTTTCGTTTACTTCAGCATCTGCGCTCTACTACGCTGGCCAGAGGAGGGAGAGAATATCCGGTGTGCACAGACACGCATAGGCACATATATACATATATATACAGACATGAAAGCGAGAGGAGCACTGACGCTGCCTCGCCCAGAGCTCATATGCCGCGCAGCTCTTATCCGGGTGAAGGCGCTGGAGCTGAACGGCCTGAGCAGCAGCTACGTGAGCACTGGCAACTCCATCTCCCCCGCGCTAGCAGCGACAGCCCCGGAGGCCACGAATGCCTACACGCTCGCGTATGGCGAGCAGGAGGGCCTCGCGCCCGGCGAGCGGCTGGATGTGTATGGGCCCACAGTGCAGCTGCTCCGCACAATGGCGTTTGGGTGCCCGCGTGGGGCGACGATGGACAGCGCCGAGAGGGGCGCGCTGCCACGACTGGCACTTGATGAAATCACAGAGCAGCTCAATGAGGTGAGTAAAGTGTTTCGATCGATGGACCGCGGCCTGGGCGTGCGCAGCCCCAGCGGCCCAGCGGGGGACGACGCCGCCTCGGGGACGGAGATGTCGCCGTGGAGCTTAGTGACGTCTATAGTAGACGGACACACCGCCGCCGCCGGGGAGCCGTCAAGAGAACTTGCGGACCGCGTGGCGGCGATGCGCTCCTCGAATGCGGAGGTGGTGGTAGCGGAGTGGCGCAAGCAGCACGGTGTCACTGGAAAGGGCGCGGCGGATGATCTGATTGTGGAGAATGGTGTCTGCTTCGGCACCCCGGCACACGCAGGGCTGCGGGTGCTGCGGGCCGCACGTCTTGCCTTTACGTCGGCGGTGGAGCGCAAGGCGAACACGCTGGCAGAGGGCAGACGGCGGCGGCAGCCGTGTGATGAGCACAGGCCCCTTGCCGTGCTGGATGTCAGCGAGCTGGAGTTCTCTTTTTGCCACGCAGCACTGCAGGCGTCGGTGGACTTGGGCCTGCACAGCGACTCACTGTGTCACATCAGCTTCGTGCCCCTGACAAAGGAGGCAGCACGGCCGGAGGGCGGCGCCGGGACGAGCGTGGCGGCGATGGTGCGGTTGGTGTTGGAACGCCCCGGAACCCCGCTGGCGGAGCCCCTGCGTACGATGCCCCTGCGGTACTTCGACGTGGCCGCGTACACTGCCTATCTCGACCTCAGTCTGCCCTCCGGCACCCCACAGCGCCACCCCTCCGCAGCGCGGCAGCAGCGTAGGTGGCAGCGCGGCGGCCGCGACGACGACGGCGCGCGAGGCCGTGGCCGCACTGTGGCGCAGCTGGCCAAGGCCCTCGCGACGCTGCGCGCTGGGGCCTGCATGCTCGTCTCCTTCGTCCCCACCCCCTCCAGCAGTGCAGCGCTTTACGAGCTGGTGGAGGGTGGGGAAGTGGAGATGGAGGCGGCCGCGGTCTCGCAGGCGAAGGCGTGTGTGGCGGAGGCCATATCCTGCACGGGGCGGTGGGGATTCATCACGGACGAGGTGCTGCCAGCGGTCGACAGTCCGCAGGGAAGCGCAGTGTCCCTGATGGTGGTACTTAGCTGAGCTGGGCCAGTGCGGCTCTTTCCTTTCTGATCCGTGTGTGTGTGTGTGTGTGTGTGTCAGTGTGCGCGAAGCTGTGTAAAGAGGAGATCGGAAAGCCCAATAAACGCTGTTCACCTGACACGTGCGTCACGTATGTATCCCAGCGCAGTCGAAAAGGGAAGAGCCACCACTATGAATGTAGGTGTGCTGATCCCATGAATCATTGTCGGTGGGCCGCTTCTCTGGACACTGCCTCGCCGACACTTGTGAAATCATGCGAGCCCACACATGCACATGATGACAAAAGGGAAAATATCATCTTGAAAATCCCCCGAACTCCCTCTTTTGCTGAGAGCATTTACAAGAACGGGCAGAGTGACACTCAGCACCAGCTGCAGCAGCAATAGGAGTGGTGACTACAACGCAGGCTCACGCATCCCCTCCACCCATAAATAAATACATAAATACGTGCATAAGCCAATAGTACACAGCACACCGATGCTGTCAAACTCCAGAGGGCCGCAGCGCGGCGCGGGGCTACTCAACTTCCGCAAAGACACCATCACTGAGCTGTCCACTCCGTGCCCGATGCTGAAGAAGCGAGGGAAGTGCGCCGCGCACAATAAAGAGGTGGAGGCGCGGCGGCAAATATCTCGTGAGAAGGAGGCGGAGCTGCTCAAGAAGGCCACCACAATGTATAAGCTTCAGCAGGAACTGCTCGAGGATGGCGACGCAGAGATGCGCGAGCTGGCTGGTGAAGCGTGCGGGACAGCATTGACAGAGCAAGAGGCCATTGGGAAGTTCATTGCGGAGCTGCGACAGGAGCCGGCATATCTCCAGTGGAACCTCGAGGCCGCGGTGGAGGAGCGGCTGGTGTACCTTGGGGTGCGGCGCTGCCGCTACGCACACAGACTGGAGGTCAGCTCCGCGGTCAAGCGGGGCCGCTTGGAGGCAGCTCAGGAGGACTCGCGGGTTCTGAAGGCCGAAGAGACGGCAACCGGGCAGCGCAGTGCGCAGGTCTGTCGTGGCACGGCGGCGGACGCGAAGATCACTGCTGCGTGGGAAGCAGAGCGGCAGCGCATCTTCGGTGCCTTCACACCCTTGCAGAAGTGCGTGGTGTGTCTCGTGTGGCAGCGGGTAGTAGAGGTGCGTCGCGATGTGCTGGGCGACGTGCGGGGGGAAATGGCGCGCAAAGCGGAGGAGCAGTTCTACAATCGTCAGCCAACGACCGGCAGTGGCCACCGCACCTCTGCCGAGCACGAGTTAGAAAGCTACCTTGAATCTGCAGAGTTTGCAGAGGCGGTGGAGGCGGAGTCAAAGAGAATTGTGTCGCACTCAGTGTGTCGGCCGCTGCTCGGTGTGTTCGATCTGTCATCGCTCCCGCGCCTGATCACATACATTAGCAACCACCCGAGGGAGCGCATCATCACGCAGGACACGTGCGGGTTCTTTGTTGGGAGTCAGAAGGCGCACATGTCCTTAGTGCAGCGCAATCTGACTGAGAAGGAACTCGACGTTAGCGCGCCAGCACGGGCAGAGGAGCTGGTGGAGGCGCTGGAGTGGGTGCTGCATGTCTTTAGCAGAGAGAGGAGGCTGGGACGGCTGCCCCATGGTGACGACGAAGAGGACGCCGCGTACGTGGCTAGCAGTGCAGAGAAGGCAGCGCACACGCACGCACTGTTCCGCACTGGTCGCGTAGTGGTACGCTCCCTCGTCATGAAAGAGTGCGGCATTACTAGCGCGGATGGGCTGGTGACGTCCCTGCGCAAGCACGGGATGGAGAACACTCTTCTCGCCCTCGACCTCAGCCGCAATCGCCTTAGCTCCCTGCGGTTTCTCTTTATTCTGCGTGCGCACTTTTCGACTCGTCTGCTACGCCTGTCACTGCGTGATAACCTCATCACCTGCAAGCCGGAGTACCAGGAGCAGGTGCGCCTCTCCTTGCCACGGCTCACCTCCCTCGACGGGGAGCCCATCCGGCGACCTCCACTGGCTTTTGCGAAGCCGCTCCCGACGTCGTCCTCACTCCTCCGCACCGCGCGGGCTCACGACCTGGAGCAGGCCAGTGGGGCCTCCCTCACCGCCGCTGAGCTGTCCACCGTCATGGACTGTGTGTCGCGGCTGCTGTACATCCTCGAGACGGGCCACATCCCACACACCGCGCTCGAGTGTGAGGCCTTTGCACGTGAGGCTTCTGGGGGCGGCAGGCCACACCGAGACGCCGCCGCCGCCGTCACTGTCGCGTCGGGGGAAGCGCTGTGCTCTGTACTCCCCCCTGAGGAGGAGGCAGACGAAGACAACTTCCCACACCGGTACCTACACCCCTCCGCACTCTTCTCCTTTACCGTGGTCCCAGGCCTCACGCTGCTCGACCCTGCCACCATGCGCCTCAACCGCGAGGTGGAGATGGACGACAGCTACCAGGGGATGCGTCTCAACCCAGGAGACCTCAAGGACATGCGCGTCTTCGATGTGGCGATGAAGAACAGCTCCCGCAATCTCCTCTTTGGCAGGCCGGCAGTGCGGCGCGTCGTGCGAGGGGCCACGGACTGCCACCTCGCATATCAGCTCACACTCTACCCGGAGTGCATGGAGGTGGAGCACCACCTCGCCGGGGCCGTGATCTCCGTCGTGAAGGTGCCCGGATCCCCACCACAGCGCGCCGACACCCCCTCCACCAAGCATAAGCAGCAGAGCCAGCCAGTAGCATTCGGAGTCCTCAGTGGGGCGTTGCGGAGGTCCACGTGCTACATGGTCACGATGCACGGCGTCATGACGTGGCGGCTGCCGAGCATGCGGTCGAGGGAGTGCGTGGTGGCCGCCTATGACCGCGTCCTCACTCTGGTGGAGAAGGTGGTCCCTGCGCAGAACCGCGCCTGGGAGAAGCGGCGCAGCCCACAGTTGGTAGTCTTCAATGATCAGGTCCACCTGCGGCCGGCGACGGAGGGCGACCTCGGCCTCTACGTGTCGCAGTGCTCTGCCAAGGTCGCTCGGTTGGTGGTCGAATTCGGGCTGGAGGCCTGTTGCGACGGTGTGCGGCTTGTGGAAGCAGTGATGGAGCGAGCAACCAGCGACGCAGCGGAGAGCGCAGTACTGGACGCGGTGGTGTTTGGCCCCCCAACTGATACCGTTCTGAGCGCGGATGGGCTGGAAGATCCAGCTCCCTCACCGGAGACGCTGGCTGCCAATGCGGCGATGGTGGAGGTGCTTGCTGCCTTCACCCCGGCGGCCACCCCGACGCCATCAACGATTATCTTCAACATCTTCTCGCTGCTTGACCGACCCACCGCTGGCCAATGCGAGGGCGGCGGTGATGACTGCAATCAGTCACAGTGGGGCTCGACACTGCACACTGTGTCGCTGGATATGCTCAACGCAGTGGTGCAGGTGGCAAACACGCACCACACCGCCGCAGTATTTCAGAACGGTGGTAGGCTGTGAGGGGTGAGAAAATGAAGTAGAGAGCGGGAGTGAAGAGAGGGGAAGAGGTTTAGAGATTAACTGTGCCTCAGTGCGTCTCACACACCCAGCGCCGTGGCCCATATAACTGAATCAGTTCGTTTAAATAGTTTTCGGAGTCTCATGTCGAGATGTGCACTGTTCTAATAAAGATTAATGTCGACATTAAATGATACTAATATTAATGAAGGCTATTACGATGATGTGGGTTGACTTCACCACACCTGAAACACATCGAGCACGCACAGACAGACACACACAGACACGATCTATCTCATACCCTGTCAATTTTTCCCCACCTCCCCATTTATACACACACATATATACATTTGAGTATCTTTCCACCTCTTACTTTGCCTGTTGAGCTCCCGGCAAAATTACGCGTCACCCTTTCCACTCTAGCTATCATGCAATCCGCGGGCCCACAGCGACTGGGCCGCCTCTCACATCAGCTCCACTCGCGATGGTTCCCTGGCTCAGCAGCACCGCAGCGCCGCTGGGACTCACGCGCGAGCAACGCGTTCCGCACTGGTAAGGTTGCAGCTGAGGCCTTCAACATGAAGAATCCGGCACTGTCCTCGTGGAAGCCGGGGCCGGAGTACACAAAGTACAAGCCTGTGCGCTGGATCGTGGAGAATGCCATTGCAATCGCAACGTATCAGCTCACACTGGAGGCCGGCTGCACGATTGTATTTGGTCTGCTGCTCTGGACAAAGCGGGCCACCGTTGCGGAGGTGATGAGCTGGCTGGAGGCATCTCACTACCCATTCATGAGCTGGATGAACTTCGATGATTGCACGTGGACAGAGCCAGTGAAGGTTGGACCCTTCACACTGAACCCCGAGAAGCTCACCGCTGCGCACACTGGACACAACATCGCCAATGGGCTTCTCCCCGCTCAGGTGGTGCTCATGGCACTCACTTACCCATTCATGATTAGGGGCTGGCGTGCAGCCCTCGTGAAGTGGCACGGGAAGTCCCGGCAGCCCGTCAGCGCAGCAGAGGCTGCCGCAAGGCTCCACCAGGAGCTCAGGGCGATGCAGGCGGCAGAGACTACCAACGCGGTCGGCACTGGAGCGCATGGCGCGTCGGCGCAGCCGCATAGGCGCAGACCATCTTACGTGCGCCACGCCACACGTGTGTGAGGAGATAGCGAGTAGACCAATCAGCCCATATTTGCATGCACGTGTGCGTGCCATGGGTGTGTGCTCGCTTGA
Source organism: Ecitophya simulans (assembly GCA_027574965.2). Lineage (NCBI taxonomy): Eukaryota > Metazoa > Arthropoda > Insecta > Coleoptera > Staphylinidae > Ecitophya > Ecitophya simulans. Next base: position 16,900 of record JAODGE020001631.1, read on the forward strand.
GCACCTCATCAGCATAATTTTCTTACAGAGCCTATATAATAACTACTGACCACACAACTAGCGTTATATGTAACCACCACATTGCGTCATACTTTGATCGGCAACGGTGTGCAATATAATGTCGACTTCCTGTATCTTCACACCTACTCCATCATCGTTCTCTCTCTCTCAATACAGATACACATATATACACAGACACCGTGTCCTTTGTTGTGTGTGTGTGCCTGTGATTTATCCCCTGCTCAGCACTCGTACCCTCATTATGTCACGAGCATGTATACTGCATCGCCTCGGCGCCGCAGTCCCGCTCCTACTACTCGCCCTTCTCGTTGCTGTCGTGCTGGCCGACGCTGTTTCAGCTCAGCAGGTGGCGCAGCGCGCGACGAGTGTTGGGGATGCAGTACCCGTGACGGTGTATGTTCGCTTTAAGCGCAAGTCCGTCTCTACTCTAACCTCCTTCGGCCAGACAGAAGATGCCGACACCACCGCCGACAAAGAGAGGGAGGAGCCGCTGGAAAAGCTGCTGGCGAAGGATGGGTTGCACGCATTGGGCAAGGACATCTACCAGGTCTCCCGCACCATGCCGCTCAGGTACGCGCCTCGTTTTGCTATTGATCGTGTTGCGCTCCTGCCAGCTGAATCCGTGATGACACTGGCCAGCGAGCAGCTAAACCACTCACGTGCTCTTAGCGAGAGCGATGTGGCGCTGCGGCTCAGCATGGGGGAGGGGCTGTCCCGCGAGACTGTGTGGATCCCGATCGCTGTGCGGCGCGTAGAGAGACCGGAGGTGCTCAGCATGATGAGCCAATTGGTGCGATCCCGAATGCAGGACAAACAAATCAGCCCGGACACAGTGCGTTACCTATCGAAGATTGAGTACCGCTTCGGCTATCAGCTCGGGGCCTTCAACCGGGCGACCGACTACTCTGTCACATTAGATTACAGCCTCGAGCGGCCCACGGGGATCGTGCTGCGGTACGAGTGGAATGAGCACCGCGCGTATAACCCATCGCGCGCTCTCACGCTGTGCAGCACCGCCGCAGTGGTCACCGCCATGCTCATGTCCTCGATCGTGCTGAGCGGCAAGAGTAAGTTCAGAAAGCAGTTTGGGCGCAACATAGTAACCCTGCGCTCACACGGCGATTAACTCATGGAGGTGTGAGGAGGGGGGGAAGAGAAGAGCAAAGGAGAGAATACGCGAGTGTGGCATGGCGCGCGATCTCTGAAAAAGAAGTGGTTTACTTTTTTAAAAAAAGCAAGCGGGCATAGTGCATTGGGGAGGAAAACGATTGGCATGGCTAGATTCCTCAATCCTAAGTTGCCCCCACACTGGAACTGAGCATGTGTGTGATGTATGCAAGTGTTTTCACCATGGATATGGAGGCATCCACCCCCCTCTCGGTTTCCACCTCTACTTCCCTATCTATTATTAACTTCTGGCTGCATAACGAAACTGTTGCATTACTTACTCTGAAGAGGCATGGGACGGACTCCAGTGTACAAGGCAGCGTACAGGCATATTTACACACACACACACATTAGTACGACAATCCCATAAACAGGAGCGCTCCACCGATGAGCAGTCGCGGTGGACGCGATCCGACAGCGAGCGGGGTCTCGTGCGAAGAGGCTCGCCGACAGAAACGGCGCCGTCAGTTAGCGAAGCGCAGCCCTGAGCAACGACGGAGGATTCTGCAGTACCAGCGCCGCCACAACGAAAAGGATGGTCTCCTCTTCTACTGCGACTACTGCGACCTCTTCGTGAGCTCCAGCCCCAAGTGCTGGCGCAGGCACCTCGGCAGTGCCAAGCACATGGAGGCCATGGAGGGCTATTGGAACATGGCCTCGCATGTGGAGTCTGTCTGGCTGAAGGAGATCAACACCACCATCACGCGGGCACGCGCGGCGGAGTTACACGGGCTAAAGGGCGTCGGTGTCATTGGAGCCGCACGGCCGCCTGTCTGTGTAGCTGAAGGCATTGTCATTGGCGGAGCGGTGCTCTCGCAGATGACGCCACAGCAGTCAATGCTGCGAGATGCGCGGCCCGCGCCAGCTGCTCTGGCCACCACTATCGCCACTGCAGTCCCAACGATCCGAGTAGGAGCCGAGGTGGTGCACACGGCGCTGCCACCGGTGATACGAGTGGGTGGGAAGGTGCTGGAGGCTCCCACTGCATCCAAACCAGGTCACTAAAGGACGGTAACGCAGTCAAAATGCGGGAGGGGAAGTGGGAGGAGGAGAGGTGCCTCCGTGATCACTGCCAAGGCTAGCCTTCCCTCTTTGGTTGTTTACGTGTGTGTGTGTATGTTTATTACAAGCAATGGAAAATTAGTGTCAATGCAATGGCTCTTGCGTCACTTTCACTCCACCCACTCGCTCGTCTGATGATGTCCATAAATCACTGGTCTGTCGCCCCCCCCCAATACTGCGCCTCTCTGCCCGCTTACGTTCCCGCCACTGATATGATATTTGCCATTCTTTTTTACTTGACGTGCGCTCACACACACAAACTGATTTGTCAAGCCCCCCAGTAAGCCCTGCACGCTACCATTACTGGCGTGTAAGCGCGTCCCCTTCCTCTTCATATTATCTTACGGACTCGCACAAATACGCACGTACGAGCACACGCATATATATATACAAAAACTCTATATATACATACACACTGCCGTCACCAACATCTTCGGCCTTATGAGCGGCGGCGATGAGCGGCGGCAGCGCATCAGGGAGCAGATGGCACGCTTCTACGGCGACCCCAACGCAAAGCGCGAGGTCGCCCCTGCCCAGCGCGGTACCCCGGGTGTCCCACCGGAGCTGGACCTCGACTCCGAGTTCTTCAACGTCAGTAAATACACGACCGAGCTACTGAAGCGGGAGAGTCTCAAGGGGCTGGTGGAGGCGGACACCGAACTGCTGCGGAGTATGCGCCGCCTGGACACGGAGCTGCAGGAGCAGGTGTACCAGAACTATGCTAAGTTCATCTCCGCCACCGATACCATCCGAGAGATGCGCGAGAACGTGACCGAGATGGACACCAAACTGCAAGCGCTCTCCAGCAACGTCGCCAACATCGACGTTGTGTCTCAGAGCATCACTGAGAAGCTGCAGCAGCACCGCAGTCGCATCGAGGACACCATCGCGATGAATCGTAAGCTCCGCAAGGTGCGATTCCTCGTGAGTCTTCCCACAGCCATGCGCCAGTTGCTGGAGAGGGAGGAGTACAGGGCCTGCGTCAAGTACTGGATCATCGGCGACGGTTTTTTGGAGAAGCACAGCGGCATCCCTCGCATTGCCTCCATACACGCAGAGTGCCGCACGCTGGCGCGCCAGCTATACACCTCCATCGAGGAGAACATGTGTGCGTATCCACTAGACGATCCCGAGGCAATGGACACCATCCGCAAATACGTGGAGGACCTCCGCCTCCTCCGGGCCACCTCGCTGTTCCGCAGCGGCGATGCCTCCGACGGCATCGCGGACGAGGGCTCCTCCTCGTCCGCCTCCTTTGAAGCAGCCATGCTGCGGGTGCTGATGCGCAGCGTGGCGGAGAACTTCTCGAGCGGTGTGGCCGCCGTTCATCGCGGTATCAAGTCGACGCTCACTTTCCCTGCCGACCTCGCGGAGATGGAGCTGGAGGCCCTTGGGGAATTGCTGTCACACACAAACCTCCGCGAGGCCCTGGCACAGCTGAAGAGTACGTGCGCGCTGCTCTCTGTCAACTCGGAGCGAGTCTACTCACTGGTCAACCGGCTGGAGGGTGCTGATGTAGGGATGCGTGTAGCGCAGGAAGTTCAGCCCGTCCTCATCGACACACTGGACTCCATTGCGAAGCTGCTTGGGGAGTGGGCCGCGGCGGTCCTGCAGCAGCTCGCATTCCGTGGGGGTGCCATGCTGGCCGCGACCGTCAGCGGAGCCCCTGCCAACGGCAGTCCAGAGAGTATGAAGATGGCTGTGCAGGCCGCGGTAGCGGGGCTCGTGCGGCAGCTCAAGCATGTGTCAGTCACGCTGCGCACCCTGGGTGCCAACTACCTCGACACTACCCACAGCAAGCAGAGCCGGTACTATGGCACCTTGGTCGACCAGGCCATGCGCGGCGTCGTGGCAGCCTGCGTGAGCATGTGCGAGCGGGTGGGGCAGCAGCGGCCACCCGACGCGGATGCGACCAGTGCCAACACCGCTGCGGGAGCGCAGTCGGGTCCGCTTGCGTTCTGCATGACCCACTTTGTGCTCGGCTCGCTGGCGGCGGCGTTGGGCGACTGCCTGCCAGCGGATGCCGCCACGGACGTGTTCAGCCCTGAGTATCTCGCCAAGTTGGTGGCGCAGCTCAGAGGGGCGGCCAAAGCCGTGCATCACCGCGGCATCATCCTCCTCGGCCAGACGGAGGTCTCTCTCATATTCCCCTCCGCGTTCAGCGCCAAGTCCCCGCAAGCGCCGGAGGACGAGGAGGAAGGGGGGCAGGCGGCGGGTACAGGTGTGCGGGTCAGCCGCTGCCTGCGCGAGCTGCTGGCGGAGTGGGCGGCAGTCTATCGCCTGGTGAGCGTTCTGCATCCCACACAACCATTGGCCACAGCCGCGTCCGCTGCCACCTCTGGGAGCCGCAAAGCGATCTCTGTGACGGTATCCACGTCTGCCGGTGGCAGTGGCGGCGTGGCGGCAGGCTTGGCATCCTATGGCACTCACACCTTCGCGAGCGCTGGGGGGAGCAGCACCGAGCGCAGCAGCGCTGCCACAGGGAACCGCGGGGGCCGCCCGCGCCTGACGGCGGCGTACAGCCGCAGCGAGGACGCAGCGCTGCACAGTAACGTGGCCCGGATATTCATGCGCGAAGCGGATGTGCTGCACACGGCGCCGAACAACGGACACCCTACTGCGACGATGGCCGGACTGATTATTTATGTACTGAAGGGACTCGTGGATGCGGTGCGGCTACAGGCAGCCTACGACAGCACCGCATTCCAGCGGGTGCAGCTGAACTGCACGTATCTACTGCGGGCCCTCCTCGCACCAGCGAAGGGCACTGCCCCCCGTGAATGGGGGAAGCGATGGGGTGCCACAGCCATCAACACCCCACGAATCATTCAGGAGCAGATCAACGAAATGTGCACGTGTGCCTACGAGCGGTACGATGCGAAGGTGCCACTGACGGATGCGGCACTGGACAAGGCGGTGGAGGAGGCACTCAGCAGAAGGGAGGACCCCCCGCTGTCACGTACCATCGCCCCGGCCACCGCTCTGCCGTCGGCGCCGTGGGCGGCTGCGGTGGCGATGCCGGTCCCTCACCCTCCACCAATAACGTCTGGGGTCCCCATTGTCATCGCGGTACCCGACACAATGACGAGCGCTGACGAGGAGCTTCTTCTTCCCATGCCCACACCCCTCGCCCCGCTTGCCGCGACCAAGGCTACGGCAGTGCTACCACCCGCAGCCATACCCGCGCCGATCCCAGCCGCCACACCTGCACCTGTGGCCACACCCATGACAGCAGTCAAGCCCACGTCCGCTGCTAGAGTCTCCCCACCAATGAACGAGCCAACACCACACGTCTCAGAGGAGAGAGTATGGTCAGAGTCCAGAGTGTTCCATGATGATGATGAAGAGCTCCCTATGTAGTCAGCCAGCTGTATCTCTCTATCTATCCACATGTCAATCGTCCTCATTCATACAGGAATGTGTGTCTAGCTTTGGTATGAGGGGACTGTATGCACTTATGTGTTTTGTGTGTGTGTGATCTATATCGTAGCGACTTCTCTGTGTTATTAGTGTAAGCAACGATTCAGTGCTCTGTACATGCACAGGTCAATGATCTGTTGTATGTGTGTGTATGCGTGTCTGTGTGTATTTTTGTTACGAAACCTTTTTATTATTGTTTATGTACAGTTCTCCCTCTCGCTCTGACTCCCTGCGCAAATATACCTTCACCCGTGGCTCTACCTCCCCCCTCTCCGTGACATTGTGTCATTCGCTTCGCACAAAAAAAACGGGACTAAATGTGTACGCCCGTATAGCTGTAGATACACGTGTATACATATAAATATATATATACATACACGCACACACCGCCGCCGCCGCAATGCTGCGCTCCACCTCCACTCGTTGCATTTATCAGTACCGCTTTGGGCAGCCGTCGCTTAAGCAGGTGTTCGGCAGCAAGGTAGCCGGCACCAGCACCCCACCCACCCCCGGTGCCATTCAGGCCACCACCCTCGCCAATGGCGTGCGCGTCATATCGCACGACCTCGACGGTGCCCACTCCGTCGTTGGCGTGTACGCGGATGCAGGGCCGAAGTACGATCCCCTGGCCACGCCTGGCCTGAGCCACGTGATGCGCTACGCCATCCAGACCTCTAACATGGACAACTCCCTCTTCCAGATTGACCGCACGATGCGCGCCGCTGGCAACGCATACGGGCACGCCGAGATCGACAAGCGCTTCCTCACTTGGAAGGCGGAGGGACGCCGGGATATGTGGGAGAAGCCATTTGAGATGCTCGTCACAGGGGTGGTGGCGCCGCGGTTCCATGAGACTGACGTTGAGCGCTTCCGCGACACGATGGATAACCAGCTGGAGGAGCAGCGCTGGCAGCAGCCGCGCGAGTATGTGATCGACCAGTTAGAGCGCATGGCCTTTTACAAGGAGCCCCTTGGTGCCCCGCGCATGGTCCCCCGGAACGCCAACGACCGCTGCAGCCACAAGGCCCTGCTCGACCACTGGGCGGCTCGCTTCCAGCCAAAGAACATCATCATCGCTGGCGTGAACGTGCCGCACGATGCGCTGCTCGCTGCCTACGAGAACCTGCCCTACAAGCACTCCGCCGAGGCCCCGCACCACGCCCGCTGCACCGCCCCCGCCTTCTCCCACGCCAACGAGGCTGCCCAGTTCCACGAGGGTCGCCACGAGATGGAGTATGAGGACCGCGCCGCCGTCATGGGAACAGTGCCAGACATGGATGCGGAGTTCATCGCCGCGGTGGGCGTGCCGACATACGGCCGTGAGGACGGGCCGGCGCGGTACGCCACCGCACTGGTGGCCCGTGAGATATATGCATCCTCCGCCGCGAGCAGCTACGCTACCCCGATGAGCAACTACTTTGCTCCGCAGATCTTCTACCGCCCGTACGCCTCCGCTGGGCTCATGGGCTTCACGGTGCGCGGGGCCCCGGGCGCTGTCGACTCCCTCGTCCAGGCGGGTCTTGCCGCATTCCCCTCCAGCGTAGATGATGGCTGCCTCGCGCGCGCCCGTACGTGTGCGGAGATTCGCTTCGTTGAGGCGGAGCTGAGCATGCTGCGCGACTACTGCGACTTCATCGCGACCTCGCCCGCGAAGGCGGAGGCGGTGATCGCCGCTATCAAGGCAGTGTCCAAGGCGGACGTAGAGGAGGCCTTCAAGCAGATGCTCGCCAAGAAGCCCGCAAGCTTCTCGACCGGGGCCACTTATCTCTTCCCCGTTGTGAAGAGCATGAATAAGGCGTAATGCGCACGGTGCTGTGGTGTGACGAGAGCGAAAGCAGGGGGGATGTGGTTCTCCATTTCTCTCCCTCTTTCACCTGCCTGCCCGCCAGTCTGGCTCTCGCTGTTCTCGGGTGTGCATGCTATTCCTGTGATGGAAGAGGGCAGATGTTTTGAGTATGGGGGGGAAGAGGCGAGAGAGAGAGGAGGGCCGGTCCTGGTCTCTTGTGTGGGTCATGTCGTGATACTCCAGCTCCCGGCGTACCCTTTCTCATATTAGTTTTTACATGTTTTTTTCTCTTTTTTCCATCACATTTGTGCTGGTGAGTCGTTTGATGGATAGTATAGGAGCAAGAGGAGGGTGAGCGTGAGGGGAAGTCTCCTCTGGCAATTAGCACTTAACCGATTATACTGTATTTATAAAAAGTAGCCTTTGGTAGCACGGAGGTGGTGGTAGATACCCTATAGTGGGCAAGGAAGACGTTGATGGGGGGGGTTGGAGAGAAAATTTCCGAGATTGAATCTCTTCAGTGATAACATTGAATGAGCAAACAGCAACTGCAGTCACGAATATAAGACGCGGAATTGCACGGTAGCGTTCACGATGGCCGCGGCTCGTTTATCACTGCCGATGAGTAAACCTATACTTGTGTACCCATTGGCACAGACACACAATCCTTCACAGTCCAGCAACACACTGATGCACACATACTCTCTCACACACACTCTCTCTCTACCCCATCGTGTTTATTCTGATTGTTTGCCTTTTCGACATCGATATGGCTATTGGTGGCTTACTATGATCTGTTAACACAATAAACTGGAAGAGAATGGAACAGTAGGGTCGCGTGCCGCTGCCTTCCCGAATCACTTGATTATATACTTGTGCGCGCGCACTGACGTACACATACACACACCAGCATACACTGTTTTGATCCAATGGAAACACGAGCGTTCACTGTTGCTGTGCAGCGCATCCGCCGTGCCGCCTCACTTTGCGGCACCACACAGCGACGGTATTGCCTTGTTCATCCTACAGTGCTCCGCCGCTCAGCCGCGACGACCAGTGGGGAGGCCGACGTGGCAATCCTGCGCGAGCAAAGAGATGTGCTGGCCCAACTGTTGGACACTAAACGCGCGGAGTTGCACCGCATCTCGGAGGCCAAGGAGGCCTGCGATGTGGCCGCGAAGAAACACGTGACCCACTGCGTGTTGGGGCAGTTTGCTTTTCTCGTTCTGCAGCTGGTCATTCTCTTCGACTGGACGTACATTCACTTTGACTGGAACCTTACCGAGCCCATCACCTACCTCCTCGGCTACTCAGGCACGTGGATTGCGCTTGCATGGTACGGGTCTGCGCAGAAGGAGATAACCTACGATGGGGTGGGGGACTGGGTGGAAGCTGGGCGTAGGAGCAAGCTGTACGCGGCCGCCTCCGTGGACCTCCAGCAGTACGAACGACTGGTGAGGGAAGTGGAGGAGCTGGAGGCCCAGCTGCGCAGTGTACAGAGCGTGTAGTGTCCCCCACCCCCTCCTCACGTTGCTGAATCGAGTAAGAGGAGAGAGAGAGGGCGGCTGGAAGAACAAAAAGATGAAAAACAGGAGTCAGAGAGAGAAGAGAGTGGGGGCGCGGTCTGTGCGCAGCAGTTGCGTGATCGTTCGCATGAGTCTGCATGTGGCGGAATGTAATTTGGTTGTAGCTCACTTTTCAGTACTTATGCTGCTCATGTTATTTAAATTACTTTCTTTTGATGAGGCATCAACGACTCGTCGATTAACGGTCAATAGGAAAGGTACGTATGCATACGCATGGAGCGTTCCTCAGTCCCGATCAGTGCATCTCTGTGGGATCTCAATCATGCATGCACGCGTATATATACGCTCATCATGGCAACATTTTTTTCTCCTTATTCATTGATGCCAACTTCTTTCAACAGAGTGCCGGTGCAGCACAGTCCCTCCTCTTTTAACAAGTCAACTTTCTAGGTGAGAGGAGCTTGCCATTGCTTAGATTTGCTATATCATCGTTTTTGCTATTTTTGTAGTTTCGTATACTTTATAAGTATATATATATATATATA
>JAODGE020001635.1:0-16946 GCA_027574965.2 Ecitophya simulans
ACCAACTCACAAACCCAGTACTGTAAAAGATTCCATATATTACAATAATTTACTAATTATTTACAATAACATCTTGACATTAATAATTAACATCATAATCCTTCATCTTCTTTACAAGGACCCACCAGGTGTCCAGAAACCCAATGTCAACAATCCTTCCAGGTATATCAGCATACCCCAGTTGCAAATAATTACATTGTGAATCAAATGCTTTGCACTCTTTTGAAAATTTGTCAATCCATATAATAGAAAAGAGACCAAAGCTTGTATATCTCACCAAATTGTTGTTGTAACTTGTTTCAATATACTTTAGATGTGCCAAAACTTCTGACTTCACCAATGTGTGGTGTACAATGGAGGAATCATTGGCTGCTTGAAGAAAAGAATCTCGATAATGTGTAGCACTGGGATTATGAATGGCAAACGTCGTTGCTAACCATCCGCTTGTAGCAATGATAATCGCTTTAGATGGTTTCTCGCGTATTTCCTTGGCTAGGTCAACTGAGACGTCTCTATAATCTCGTGCAAGATTCATCCAGAATCGCAACCATTTTTCAGCGAACGTACCTTCCACGCGCTTTTCTAAACGTTCAAACTTTGATTTCGCGCCGTCAACGAGAAGGTCGCGGCGTTGTCTTATCCTGGTAAATATGCTCACGCTTTTTCGTATTTTGAACATTTTAATTTAATATTTGATAGTTTTAGTTTGCACGTTTCGCAAGATGTGTTCATTGATTCTAGAAACTTTGATAGGTTATGTTAATCCTAGCCTAACAATATTTACACCAAGTTAACAAACAAATAACAACCAAAAAATTAAGTAAAATAAAGTACTCTCAAAACAATGTTAATTCGACTAAGCCGAAATTTTGTATTACCTAATAGATGTCGGCAAGTATATTATAGTACGAATGAATCCAACAAAAATGTCTATTCAAGTACAATTTTGTTACCATCTACCAAAATGCCTCTTCGCTTGGAGAAAGACAAGCTTGTGACCAGAGATAACAATATAAACGTATTTATTTATGAAATACTTGATTATAATCTCTCCTCTTTAACCTTAAACCAAATGTTTCTTTGAAGAAAGTACATGAGAACATCTACAAATGGCAGGACAAGACCCTAGAAAGTAGAGACACTTTTATTCTACATGATGGTCCACCTTATGCAAATGGTGTTCCTCACATGGGGCATGCAATTAATAAGGTTCTCCAGTATTTGAACGACGTTAAAACTAGTTGCACTTTCTAGTAATATAATGTCTTTACAGATACTCAAAGATGCAATCACAAGAACCAAGTTGTTGCAAGGCAAGAGAGTTAATTATATTCCTGGTTGGGATTGCCATGGACTCCCAATTGAACTAAAAGCCATAAAACAAAGTAAAGCATATATAGAACCATTGAAAATTCGCCAGAAAGGTTATTCATTATCAGTTTTTAGTAATATTTAAATTAACAGTTTTGATTTGCAGCTAGAAACTTTGCCAAAGAGACAATTGAAACACAAAAAACTGCATTTAAGTCCTGGGGTGTGATTGGAGACTGGGATAAACCTTACAGAACTTTGGATAAGGAATATATTCAGAATCAACTGCAACAGTTTTATGATTTATATGAAAAGAACTTGATTTACAGAGATGTCAAACCTGTTTATTGGTCACCATCTTCAAAGTACATATAAACTAGTTCACTTAAATAATTTCTAATAATTGACATCTAATTTATTTTTAGAACAGCTTTAGCTGAAGCAGAATTGGAATATAATCCTAGTCATGTGAGCAAATCAATTACAGTTAAACTGAGAGTTCTGAACAAGCCAGAATTCTTGAAAAAATATGAAAAGTAAGACCGGAATATTTTATCACCAATTAATAAGTATTTATTTAAATTATGATTTTAGTATTCATATATTGATTTGGACTACTACCCCTTGGACATTACCAGGAAATCAAGCTGTCTGTTACAACAAAAACCTTTCCTATAGTTTGATAAAGAATACAAATGAAAATGATGTTTACATAATTGCCAGTGACCTAATTAAGAGTCATTCAACTATGTTGGGAAAGGATTATCAAGTACTAGAAACATTTTCAGGTGAAAGTTTACGCGATATCACTTACTGCCATCCTGTTTATAACAATGAGTTGACAATGTTTCATGCAAATCATGCCACAAGTGCAAAAGGCACTGGTTTAGTTCATACTGCACCTGCTCATGGCCCAGATGACTTTTTAGTTGCTTTAGAGAACAATATCAAGATAGTAAGCTCAAATTTATATGAACATTGAGGAGATTTTCTAAACATATTAATATAACAATTTCTGGCATTTTAGAAGTGTCTTGTAGATGAAAATGGGAAATATATTAAAGAAACTGGGCATCATTTGGAAGGCGTATCAGTATTGGACGGCGCTTATGAAAAAGTAATGAATATTTTAGGAGATTCTGTTGTTCATGAAAAAGACTTTGTGCACAGTTATCCCTATGACTGGAGGACGAAGAAACCAGTGATTTTGAGAGCAAGTCAGCAGTGGTTCATTGACATGAATCCAATTAAACAAGCTGCTATTGTATAAAAATTTTACAAAGAGTTGTTGTTTTTATTTATGAAATATTATTTTAGGACGAAGTCGAGAAGACAAGCATAATTCCTAAGATAAACGGCGATAAATACAAAAATTATCTAATCGAACAGATTAAAAAGCGACCTTATTGGTGCATATCCAGACAGAGATCATGGGGAGTGCCAATTCCAGTATTTTACAAGAACAATTCGGGGGAACACATTTTAAACAAGTAGATACTTTTATAATTTTGCATGCGTTTGACGTTTCTGCTTTAATTTCAGGTGAAATTTAACCATCTTTTGATTGTAGAGATACAATAAATCATATTTGCAAAATCCTAATTGAAACCGAACCAGATTTTTGGTGGAAAGAACCCCTAGAAAAACTTTTACCACAAAACATTCTTTCGAGTGAAGACGTCAACAATCTCCGCAAAGGCAACGACATTTTAGACATTTGGTTTGATAGCGGCATATCTTGGTCCAGTGTCCTTCGAGGAACACAAATTGCCGACATGTACCTTGAAGGAGTCGATCAATTCACCGGCTGGTTCCAGTCGTCCTTAATCACCTCCGTTGGGCTGAGAAACTGTGCACCTTATAAAACGATTTACGTGCATGGTTTCGCCCTGGATGAGAAAGGTGTCAAAATGTCGAAATCGCTAGGAAATGTGGTCGATCCTCAAGAGATAATGAGAGGATCTAGCAATAACAAGAAACCGCCATATGGAATAGACACGTTAAGATGGTGGGTTGCTTGCCACGCTAATCAGGACACAACAACACTTGTTAGTGATAATGTTTTGAAAGCATGCTCAGATGAAGTTCAGAAAATAAGAAGCATTTTGAGATTTGCACTGGGGAATCTTGCTGATTATAAAGGGAACGATTTACCGTATGAAGAATTAAGTTTAATTGATAAGTATATGCTAAGTGTCCTTCATGACTATCACTTACAGGTAGCATCACATTTTTCATTGCTTAGAATTTAATCCTCGAGTTAATAATTAATTTATAATTTCAGGCCCAAAATTACTTAAACGAATATCAATTTAACATATTATCTGCGATGCTAATTAATCTAACAACTAATGAAATATCGGCAATTTATTTCACTTCGATTAAAGATCGATTATATTGCGATCAAGTCAATAGCTTGTCAAGGTTGGGTACACAATACGTATTGCATCAATTGATTAATATCATAATACAAAGCATTGCGCCGATTGTTCCACATCTTGCCGAAGAAGTTCATTTGCATTTACCGGAGTGTTTAAAGACTTCCACGGCGTTCTTCACCAGATCGGAACATCTCGCTGTTAAACCGAATTGGAAGAATGATGTAGTTGAAAGAACAATGAGTATTTTGCTCAATGTAAGGAAGGAAATCAACCAGCGAGCTAATGCTAGTGAAGCGATAAAAAGTATCGTCGAGATTTCATTACAGGAAGAACATATTAATGTTATAAAGGTGGGAAATTTATATAATAGTAGGTCCTAAATTAAATGATTGATTTGTTTGCTGGCACATAGGAACATGGAAGTGTCACTGACGTGTGCGACATTCTCCAAGTTTCTGAAGTTCGGTTAACGCCGACTAGAAGAAATGACTTCGACGTGAAGATAAAAAATGGCGAGCAGTATAAATGTCCGAGATGTAGGAAATTTACGGCGTTGATGCCGCAAATCTTATGTGATAGATGCTACATTGTTGTTGAAAATTTAAAATGCAACTCGGCAAGTACACAAATAAATAATTAGGATGTAGGTGAACTCATCTGCAAATAAAAATGATTTAATCCGATTTTAAATAAGATGATGATTTTCTACCAATTATTATATGTATTATATACAAACGTTCTCAAATAATCATAACGATGCGCTTCCATTATATACTTAATAATTTTCTTTAAAATTGCTATAATCAATAATGCAATATGAACTAAAAATAGTACAAGCACAGTATTCACACTATTAAAATATGTACCACATCAATTGGATAAGTTCATTTAAATGTACAACAGTTCATACATAGTGCTCTTGATATGTTTTCATAACACTTCGACATAAGCACATCCACACTTGTATTAATTGCATAATATTTCAGTTTCCTATTCTCAGCATCTTCATCGAAAATTGCTTCAAGTCCTCGCATCCACGGTGCAATTGTATTTCTATAATTTCCGTATTACTCCACTGATTATAAAATATAAAGTATGGCGCTTTTCTCCCTATTTCTTAGTCTCTCCGCCGCCGCGGAACAGAAAACGTAATTTCGCCTAACACCAATCGTTAGAAAATATATCCAGTATGGCATACATATACATCTTAATTAATGTATCTATAATTACTTAGTGCCTAGTAGCATAGTATTAAATTGCAGCAATTCTTTACAAGAGTATGTATTACAAAGATATATCGATAATGTACAGTGTACCGTACAAGAATATCGAGCAATAGAGAATAAATCACAAGAATTTATTTCCGATTCAACGTTACACGTTAAACACTAAAAGCTAACGTCTGCTTCATTGTCTTCTTGGTACATTTTGCTAAATTCTTGCTAAGAATTCTTTTTGGAATTATTGTCCGAAACTATTCAAGTGTAAATTGACAGTCGTTCTTCGCACGTCCGTGCTCCGCACGCAATTATTAAATCATTTGTATAATTTTGTAGAGTCATCAAAAATGTTTTCCTCGATATTTGCGATATTTTACTTTGATATGAATGATTTTTATCGTTTTCTCGTGTTTCCAACAACTGAGCTATAGCAACAACCCGATTCGCCGACCGAACTCGTGAACTCGGGAGATTTATCTACATGATTCCGTTCATGTATGATACATTTGAATTAAAATTTGTAATGCGATAAAAGTTCTTGTTGTCTGGGCAAAACATTTAAGTTAAATCCTAGCTATAGAAATATCAATAAATATTGATTATAGCACACGTACTTCTTGTTTCATATTGGTATCGTTGACAAAAATTTAGATTTTCAGACAGAGCCCGGCAGCGCGGGCTTTCCTATGCGGTCGTGTACATTGTAGATAAGTATTTATATTGATTTAGTGAAACAGAAGAGACTGTTGACCCATAGAGTGTGCTGCTGCTGGCTGCGACGCTCCCATCGGGGGTATCATATTATTTGCTACCATCGGACGCATCCCCTAAGAAAATTCAACTTTATTAGTATAACACTAGTTTAGCTTTATCGATTTATTTTACCATCATAGGTTGCATGGGCGTAGTATACATTGTTGTTTGCATAATGGGGGCTTGAGACATAGATTGATTCATTGGTTTGTACCCGACACCGCCTGTCGTGCTGGACATTGGCGCAGGTGTCCAACTAGCACCCACTTTAGAGCCGTTTTTGGGCGAATTCCATTGGATCTCCCTGCACGTACGACACGCCGAATTTACCACAATTATCAAACTTTAGCGGTCGTCGAGGATACTTACTTAACGGGAACCTGCCGGCTGTTTATCGATAAATTTTCAGCTAGCGAAGCCAGACTGGACTCCAGATCGCCGGTCAATAAGGCACTACCAGGCTGCTGTTCTTTATTATTATTATTATTGTTATGAATCGTTTGATTGTTTTGATTATTTTGGTTGTTGCCCTGCAACGTCATGGGCTGCAGCACGCCGCCGAGGGCGTCGAAGCCAGAATCTGCAAGGTGCATCCAATTAGCTCGACACAATCGTCGCACACACACCACTCAATAATTACCGCTAGAGTCTAATTAGTAATGTTAGAATTAATTTACAGATACGGTAACCCTAATCGAATGTTAAATGAGTTTATCTTTTACCAATGCTTTGTGAACAATGCGGTTGCTCGTCTGTAGTAGCAGTGAAAACGTTCTCTTTGGAACCGGAACAAAACGAGCGAGGGCTGGTAGGCGTGGAGAGATTGGAGGGACGGCGCGAAGGAGGTGGAGGACGCGGTGGCCGATTGCATCGCGCGATATTGTCCTGTTTGTCGGAGGCGGGAGGTGCGTCGCCGTTCTCCACGGCGGTCGAAAAGTTCAGCGTGAGGCTTTCGTCAAAACTTAGCTTATGGTCAGACTTGTCGGCGTTAGTCCTTTCGTTTAGATTTATCGCTAGTATATTATCTTTTTGGAAGAAATTGAGCACCTCTTGTATGGGTTGTGCGCAATTGGTCGGCGAGGAAGTGTCAAGAAGGAGCAGGGAGGGTTCTTTGTCCTCGACGAGAAAGGGATTGAAGGAGTCAGATTCGGATGTTTTGGTGGTGCCGTCGGCAGCTTGCACAGAAAAGAATCACACACATATAAAACGCTAGTTACAGAGAAAAACAGACAACCCATTAGGTTTTGGCGAACGAAGTAAGTACGAAAAGACCAAAAGCGTTGAATCCAGTAAGCAGACAGCATGCAAGCTTTACGATTTGCAGGTTGCCAGACAAGTAGAGTGTCTGATTATGAGAATGTAATGAGTGATAATAACCGTGGCCAGTAATAATTAAGACCGTGAACTTACTTTTAACTTCGGTATTGCCGAATACCGACTGGAAATTTGATTCTGATACGAAAGCACCACCATTCGTAACGTTTGTCGGGGTCGTGTATCCTGAAATTCCAACCGATCGGTAACATTAATAACATAATTGCTTAACTCGTATTTCTAGTAATCTACCATTTCCATTAGCCATCCACGCATTAATGTTATTGGGCTGTTGAATCATTGGCAACTGTGGGGCGGCAAAGGCGTTAACCGGTTGCGCGAATGCATCGGCAAATGGATTATTCAACTGCAGCAGATCGTCGGACGGTTTGAATTGAGTGGTCGTTGTGGATGTCTCGTCGCCGAAGAAATCAGCCGACTGCTGATGATTCTGCGTCAACAAGCTTGCCGACGTTGTCGTCGCCGTCGACGAGAAGAAGGGATTGTTGGCGGCGGACATTGCCGGCGGGGAGTACTGTTTCTTCGACTAGTCACATTCAAAGTACATTAATTTTGCATTGTTCCCAGTTCTACTTTACTTACCTTGAACTGATTCATGGCGGCTTCTTCTTCAGCCAAAATTTTCAATTTTAAGTGCTCGTCCAGCCCATTAGCGTGCTGATCGATACGTCCGTTTGCAACGACCGTACCGAAGCTCGAACTGGTGGAAGACAATGCGGTTACAGCCGAACGCAAGTTCTTCTGATTACTACTCATTGCATTTGCATGTAGAGAACGCAACAAAAATCGGAAAGAAAACGGTGCGCATACAGAAACAAAAAAGAAATACAAATCAATCAGACATTCATCTAAATGACACAAATCGATACATTATCAAGGCCGCTCATTATTAAACAACTTATTAACTACAACACTGCCTTTTAACCATCATCAGCATCAAGTCTACTTGATTCTACTCGTCAAATTATCGATAATTACTTATTGTGATGTCAACCAGCCCTGATATACGTACATCTACGTTGTTACACCAAACGTACCTGGCATTTTGCGACGGCGTGCTTGCACCCGATGTTTTCTTGCCTTCAATGTGTGCCAAGTGTTGCTCCAACGCCTCCAACAAACTGCTGGGCGCTTTTGTTAGATCGGGAATTTCGCCCTTATTGATTCCGACATTCTATCCGAACAATAGCATATTAGACAATTAATCTTTATCCTCCAAACCATGCCCTTCGGCGTAATTTAATTAAAACTTCACGTAC
This sequence comes from Ecitophya simulans, assembly GCA_027574965.2. Classification (NCBI taxonomy): domain Eukaryota; kingdom Metazoa; phylum Arthropoda; class Insecta; order Coleoptera; family Staphylinidae; genus Ecitophya; species Ecitophya simulans. The sequence goes on from JAODGE020001635.1 coordinate 8,260, forward strand.
TTCGGCAACTTTCAGAAACTCCCCGACGCGGTCCATGCGTGTGAGGAACTTCTTGTATATGTCGAGCGCCTCCTTGCACTGTTTCTTGTTCATGTCGAAATACTTCTCCAGCAGATTGATAATGCCGCTGTTGTAGCACGCAAACAGTCTGATAAGATCGCCGAAGAGGTACATGAAGGATTTATTGATGACGCCGTTAGTGAGGTCGTTGGCGGTGCAATCGAACTCGAGAAGCGCATCGAGCTGACTCTGCAAGATCGGCAGGGTTTTGAGGAGCTTGTCCGTGTGCATAGTGCGCAAGAGGCCATCGTCGTTGCTAGAAACAAATCAGTGCCAAATTCTCGAAACCATAAATTCATTTTAAAATATACCTTCGTTTCTTGCAGAAGTCGAACGCGACCGTCCTGTACGATAAGGCCTTTTCGTTGATATAATGAGCATATCTTCTGATAAAAGGCGACATGTCGTAACCTACAAGAAGATTTGATAAACTTAAGCGGCTGTAATTAACGCTTAGTGCCAATTTAATTGAAATGCACTCAATTTGAACCAATCCGGGCCATGACAATTACGCAACATAGCCACGCGGCAATTATTTTTCGTAATTTAATTCGATGCAGATTAACCAACTCAACTCTAATTAATAACACCAAGTTAAATTGATCAGTAAGCAATGGCAGGAAGCCAATCGTTTAGAATTTCGTCGTGGAACAACGTCGTACGAGCAAATTTGAAAGAATTGAAGATAAAAAGGACAGACCATTCCATAGATTGCATTGGAACGTTATAATGTTGTTAGAAAGCATCCGCCAAAATGTAACTACCGAAGTAGGACCACTTACCGGTTTTAACACTCAGCATTCCTTTGAAACAAAAGAAAAATTAAATTAGTCGTATATACATCTATCCGGACGATAGTTATGTTATGGACGTTGTTATTTTATCGCATTTGAAATTTAATCGACATAATACTAATATTACTATGTTATTGTATTAGGTAATGAGAAGCAGGAAGGGAACAAAGCTTTTTTAGTTAGTCACCTTCAGATCATATTTAATGAGTGTTCTATGGTTTTCTTGCTGAACACGCAGTTTCATGATTTATAACATAAGCTTGAATAGTAATTAATGTCTGAAAGTTTCGGTAGTTTTGTTTTGAATGAAGCACGTCTTACCTTGTACACCACTCTTGTCGAGGAAACTGCTCAATTGAAAACTGCTATTGCTTGAAGCAAGATACTGTGTAAATCTCTGAAAATATTACAGTCAATCATTAGCAAATAAAAAAGGCAGGTTTAGGCATTATTATATTGAAATATTATGAAGTATTGGTAGGTTGTTGAAGTATAAAGCATAAGACAGCCGTATGATATTTTATTCGCATAGTTCGCGGCGTCGAAATGCAGTGATGGCAATAATACAATAATGCAGTAATCCAGCAGATCTGGTTATGTAAAATCACTTTCTCCAATCAGCGGCAATCCGATCCGCGACCCTATTCTACGCGTGCGGTGTCGTTCAAACTATTTACTGCTTGTATGTAAAGTTTCTGCGTCATAGCAGAGCAAATCTGCATCAATTTATATGCGCTGCGCCGGCGCGCAAATAAAGCTCATAATGTGAGCGAGTTCTTGTTTTTTTGCGAAATTGCATAAACGAGCAGTATGGAAGCTGTAGAAGTATATTGAATCATACAGAATGCAAGGTAGGAAATTAACCGTGCGACAGATTAGACACCTTATGTAAGATACAAATTTATTAAGTTGGAAGCAATCATTAAAGGAATAAGTAAACAGTCAACTACAACAGTATTAATGCCATCATAATGCTATATTTCTGAATCATCGAGACGTGTAGAAAGTTAAGAATAAACTAACACCTCAAAAAATATATGAGAATACCAAGAACGCGTCATCAACTGTTCCATGGATACAATCGTCTTTCTAAATCAGCCCATGTATCTCCAAATCTAAAGCCTTGTTGACACTCCCTTCATTCCTATGAACACAACCTGTAAATGCCCAATTGTACGGAATTCATCTATTTCATTTTTTAAATGACGATTGAAATTAATATTTATCTGGTGAGCTTCGACACACGTTCATGAATTTTTCACAGTTGTAAGTTGTATGTCAGAAAAGTGGCGAGATCGTGTGTCAGAATAGTAACTTTATGTAAGATACGAAGTTATTAGGTGAAAAGTCAACCGTAACAAAGTTAATGCCATCATAATTCTATCATTCTGTAACATCAGGACGGGACCGAGTAGAAAGTGCAGAAAGCACTAACACCACAGAAGATATAAAAATTCCAATAACAATTCATTAACAACGGCTCCCACTTGTCCGAACGTGAAATCGAAAGCCTGCTTGATACTCACTTCATTTCCATGACACATTATGTGATGCACGGTGATGAGCGCCTTGTAAACAACCACCCAGTTCGTGTTCTGCGACCGTTCGATAAGTAGATTAGCCAACTGTGGTATGCTGACATTAGGCTCGTTCGTACATTGCACCAGATCTGAAAAAAACAACAATTTCGTTATTATCGTCAACAAAATTCCATCATCCCGGGTATTATCACGCCCCAGAGGAACGCGCGCCGAGCCGGCGGACAGCGCGAAAGCAGCTGGCGGCTTATCACTATCAACATTTCGGTGGGCGTTGTTCTTATCACCAACAGTGTAGCTGTAAAACGTAATAAAACAAGACAGCGTTCGGATATATACTTCCACGTTGCATCACATGTGATCTATTCGAACAGAATTTATCTTGTTTCAACACGAGAAATTAGTCTGTATGGATAATTATTTCATTTTAATAGTAATTTAGATGTTCCAACATTAAAGCGCATGAGTAAGAAGGTGCAATAACGCCGTACACTTCCAAGTTTGTAGGTAACAGGTTCCAAGTGAATTTTCGGTGCGAGATTAAAAGAAAAAGTTCTTCACTTGAAACGCTTCATCTTTAAGTTTCTTCCACAGCGAGTAAATGTAAATTTTTTTCGTCTCACGTTTATTTTGCACAATTTAGAATAATGAGAGGATTTCGTCTCGAGAAACGACCTGTCTGAACTAATGAAGGAATTTAAACCAGTTCAACTAACAAATAACAAGCACAAACAAGATAAAACAATAAATTACTGGCGATAGTTTACAATTGTTCCTATTACAGTCTCTATGTTAAACTTTAAGTTTAAAAAACAACAAGCAATTTTTAACAAAAATTGTTTCTTTCCGAGCTCTTTTTCAAGCCAATAAATCTGTGAGTGATTCCACAATGTAAACATAAAAACGCACAATAAATGTGGTGCATGTATTGGCTGAAAACCGCTCGTGAGTTCTTGGAAAAGCTCTATTAATATCTCTCATTAAACAATCATACTTTTAACGTTCTATGAAGTTTCCCACACTCGTACGTAAATATTAATAATTAAGCACAAACTCTCATTCTATTTTGGGCGCATAGTAAGCCATTTATGTACGTATTTACTTCGCTCAAACTTTAATTGTGCGAGTAAGTCCAACTACTCAGAGAGTCTGAAAATTGTACGAGGTCAACGCGAAGCTAATGTCATAAGGTCGTCGTTTAACAGCACGACGTCCAACAACCGCCAACACGCGCTACTTGTCGGCCGGTGCGGTGTCTTAAGAAACGCACCGCGAAATACATGCCATACACTATCAATGCGCCGATGTTATAAAATCGATCACAGACAGTGATCGCAACCGGGCCAGAAAAGGGGTCATGGTGATTTTAAATACGGCGGTCGCGCATGGCTCTCGTGTGTCATGCGAGTCGTCGCTATTGTCTGACCGAGGTGCATAGAAACGATAATCGACGAAACGCGTATGCGTTCGATACATATAAAAACCCTTGCACGCATGCGCAACGATCGTAAATTGTGTAACGAGCTTTTAATACAAAGTAATAATCTTGTAGCACACAGTGTGATACAATCACACAAATAAATTTTTATCTACCCTGATAAAAGATAAAAGAACATTCCTAATCATCAAAAAGAAAAGTTATCTGTAACTAGAAATAATAAAAATGCGATAGTAAACTATTGGACCCTTTATCAGATCAGATTAAAGTAAAAATAAAGTTAAACAATGTAGATGTTCATATTTTATTCGCAAATGAATGAATCTTCTCTTGACAAATTAACAAACAACTGGCGAGCTTCGACATGCGGTTATGGATTTGTCCCAATTGCAAGCGTGTCATATCTCATCGATTCGGCCGTCGAATGCCTACGACAATACGAGGCAAAAGCACAATGTACAATAAATCATACAATTTACGAGCGAATATATATTGAAGTGTTCGCTATTGAATCAACGTGCAGTTTAATACAAGTTTTGGTGATTCAGCACTATTTCAAGCAACAAAAAACAGTAAGCTAAATTACTTTTTACGTAATTTGTCAGTAAACGTTTTTATTATTTAATAAATAACCCTAAAAAATCATTTCCTGCAAATTACGCCTGAAAATAAACTTTTACGACATATATAATTTAGAGAACGTACATGTTCCCACTACGTGATTTCATCTCCATAATGACAATGATGCGTTTTATAAATGTGTTTGTACGTTTTCATCCTTCGTATGTTACATAATTATGCAAGAAATTTGCAACAGCACAATGGATGCCTATTGTCGCTTCTTTGCATCCTGCGACTACCTGCCTTTATACGCTCGTTGTGCGCGTCGCCGTCGTCCGTATTACAATTATTTGCATAACGTGATAATTGCATTGTTTCCTTCACGTTATTTTCGTGTCGTGGAATGACACAATACCTACGTTTAATGAGACATCAACAATTTATTTCACTTTCTTTTCGTCCGTGACGCCCGAGGGAATGCATAGACACAAACGTATGGAAAAATCGTTACAAAATGAGACATTTTTATTGAAATAATGCTCGTTGCGGAACATATCTATAACAAGTAATGTAAAACTGCAAAAGAAAGATTGTAAAAATATGAAACAACATTAAACATTTTTAGCATTTTTGGTGTTTAAAAATTGTTTAATCAATTATAAAAGTGCCCAGGCATGCCCCGGGTTGCAGGAACTAATAAATGCATCAAAAGACATTAACTTGTTCTTATTTACCCTGTTCTTAGTGCAATATTTATCCCTCGAATCCTAAAACAGTTCAACCACAGACATCTACCGATTGATTATTCAACCTTAGAAAGACTGAAAATTTCCTGAAATTTACCGGAGACTGTATAATTAACAAAATGAATCTGAGAATTGACTAGGGTGTCGTTAATTAGATTATAGTTACAACATTTTGCACGAATGATCAGTATAGCAAATACAAATTCACCTACTTTTACACTAAAAGCTCGTCCACTAATTGTCAGCCCCACGTTCTACATTCATCTCTGTTACTACACGACTCACGTTGGATTATGTAACCGATGTTTACTCGACTAGATTAGAACCGTCCAATAAACGCAGCGCCGCGCCACGCCACACAGTGTGCCAGGAGGCGAATTTATACGGCACAGTTAATAACTTTTAAACTATTGTAATTAGAGATATATTTTTTTAGTACAGATTATTACATAAATGTTCTAACATTTGATATATTTAATACTTATTAATAAAAACAACAAAAAGTATTTAAAAAAATTGTGTTTAGAGATATACATTTAAGTTTAAAGATTATTAGTTGGGACTAACAATAAATAACAATTTATTACACAAAAACAGGTTAAAAGTATCAATGGGCAATTGGTAAATATAAATTTTAAAAAAACATTGTCAAATAGTAATACTGTAAGAAAAACAAAATATATACAGGCCGGTAGGCCTAGCCGCAGGCAGCGAGGCGGTATAGAATAAGAAGAAGAAGAAGAAATTTAAAAATAAAAACATTTATTATTAATGTAAAATTAGTAATTCTTTTAAATCGTCGTCAATTTTTGTGAAATAATTGATCGCTGTAGAACAAAAATGAGAAAGATATGGATCCAAACTAAGAAGTAGTCTACGAAATAAATCAGTGTCAGTATTTATAGTTGATGTTTTTCGGATGTGTTGTTTTGAACTTGTGCAGATCTTTATTTTTGGACTCTTGTGCCTTTTCAGGCCATTGTCCAATCCGGATCAAAAAGTTAGAAATAACATCCATATAGATCCACAAAGCGATCTGCGGTATTATCGCAGAGATTCTTGAAAGCAGTTTAGTTGATTTGATGCTATGTGATAAAAGCTGTGAGAAGTAAAGAACATTGTTTTAGCAATTGCACATCGAGTCTATTAATTCTAGATGTTACTTCATACTCTCTGAAAATACCTCTAACAGCGTTTCCATCGTCAGTAGACGCTACTTATATACATAAAAGTATAGGATGTAGTGGAGAGGGTTTTTATAATAAATAGAAAATATTCCTATTTATAATTCCTCTTCAATGGTTTCAAAATAGTAAACAAGTTCTAAAGTCTCCGGAGCAAAGTTTCGTAGGTATTAACAAAATGCATACCTAATTGTTATTATGCATGAAAATAAAATCAAATAAAAATTAGGTACCACAACAAATATTATTTATATTTTTATCAAAATGTTAGTTTCAAGGAATTTAAAGAATAATGACGAATTATAACATTGGTATACTACTTGACATAGTACAAATACACCTACCTCATGCGCAGCGCAACTGTTCCGTCTACATTAAAAAATTCATAACTCCTAAACCGCAGCCTGTCACATTGTTATTTTAATAGTACTAATAAATTGAAAAACAAGGTACCTGATGCACTAAAAAAATCTCCGCTCAACCACACTCCAAATTCTACGCTCCAATGAAAAGTCAAGTATTGTTTTTAAGACTATAAATTTAACAATTTATTTATAATAGTAATTTTTAAATAATTGCAAAATCAAAAACAGTGATAAGTAGTTAATAACCTATACAATATTTAAAATATATATATATATGGAAATATAGATATTATTTAAAAAGTTACAGCACTTTAATAATGACTAAAAAATATTCAGGTACATTTCATCACGAAACATGTCTTGACTTTGGGTGGCTCTCAGCTCTAAACCATTGCAGTTTTTAAAGAATAAACTATGAATTAAATTTATTTAGCTATTCTTACATACAATTACAATAAAATCATAATTGTTCTTTATATTAAAAAAAAACACTTTTGGCCGCTTTTTGGGTCATTGGGCACACTGTGTGCCGCTGAAACGATTCATTTGGCAACAAAACCGTTTCAGATATTATAATTACGATGTATCCCACTATCCCGCACTATTGGCAATCATTGCAAGTGCGCCCAGGCGAGCAATTTCGCCAAAATATTTGTACAATTGCTTCCGAAGTCGTTCGCCGTGAATTAACAGCATGAAATTTTAAATCAATAATTCAACGACGAGCGTCAGAACACAGCAAATCGCAACGATTTCGCGCCTGCTCAAACCTTGCTCGGCTACTTGCGCGAGCACCGCGAGGCTTGGTAAGAGAGTTCAGTTCAGAGTCGATGCAGCGGCCTTCAAAGTTCAAATACCTACGAACGTAAGTAGTAAGTAGTAAGTAGTCGGTCGCAACTCCTCGGAACCTCGGACTGCGGAGATCAATTCCTTTACTGCAGAAAACACGTCAGCACTACGTGCACACACACGCACACGCAACGTCAAGGCGACTGCGATTACTAGTATACGACCCGAGAAGAGACTCTTGCTTCAGTGATACTGCCGAGATGATCATTTATCTCGAGGCGGTCGAGGAGGACTCCACAACTAGTTCGAGAGTAGTATTGGTAATATTCGTATATCGAACAACGTTCGAATTCCTCGTCCAATCTCAAAACTTCGAAACGAGCGAACAAATCTACTCTACTCTATCTACTCTAATCAAAGCATTGAAAGTTTCCGGCATAAGAAATCAAGTTCTCAGTTCTCTGAGTCGACTTCCCGAAAGAATAGAATCTAACGTTCTCGCACTGCACACAATTGTGGCACTGACAGTTTAAGTGCTTTCTTACGCGTGCAGTGAGTTTCGACCGCCAACAGTGGAGTCGGAAATTTGCATACGAAAAACTTGAACACATTGCCAACACCCGAAAACTGTAGACGCCTTCACAGCCAGATGCTTAGAAAAATGTCTGCGCTACTCGCCACATCGACGAACATCTTCGAATCTAAATTGTCGCTACAAAATAAAAGTTGGTCGCAAAAAAGTCAATGTGCTGCTTTAAAATCACTCAGGTTTGAATTCAACCGATATTACTTTTAGTTTTATTTTAGTTTCGAACGCTATTGAAAAAAAAAGTGTATCAAGGTCTCAACTTTCGAATGCATTCACAGTCAGTGTGTCAGTTCTTTTAATGCCGAAACGAGTAAGGTAGCCAACCGACAAAACCACATAAGTCTGCGACTACATAATCGTTAAGTAATGTATTACAACGTTTATAAACAAACTTTCTAGTTTTATTTCGTTCACAAATATGAACTACATTTATTATGAATATGTGTGGGAACAGACAGTTTAATGACTACACACCATTGAAAGTATCAACTAAGGCCTGGTATTTTGCAAGGCCTATTCAAAAACAAACGTAAAATATCTTCTTCCTTAGGCAGCATATTCTCTTCGCGTTGAGTAAGATGTAATGATCGCTTAAACTAAACGCCTGTTTCGCTACAACTTGC
>JAODGE020001655.1:0-26678 GCA_027574965.2 Ecitophya simulans
CGCCGCCGTCATCCAGTCGAGGCGCGCCTGCAACTCGCGCGCGCGCTTTTCGTGCGCCTCGCGCGCCGCGTCCGCCTTGCGCTGCTCCTCGACGACGCGCTGCGCCACCGCCTGCAGCTCCTGCTGCGTGCGCTCCCACCCCTCGCGCGCCAGCAGCGCCTCGTTCTCGGCGGCGGCGCGCGCGCGCTCCTGCTCGGCGGCGGCGGCGATCGCCTCCAGGCGCTCGGCGTGCGCCTTCATGAGCACCTCTTTGGTGGCCTGCTGGTATGTGCCCTGGTCGTCCTGCAGCTCGCGCAGCTCCTCGCGCAGCCGGTCCTCGCCGAACGCCTTGGTCGCCTGCATCAGCTGCGTCTCGAGGGCGGCGACGCGCGACAGCAGTCGCTCCTCGCCGACGTACGCCTGCCAGTGGTCGTCGGTGGCGCGGCGCGCCGCCTCCACGACGTGCTGCAGCGCCGTCAGCTTCGTCTCCAGGCACAGCTCGCGCTGGCTGGCCTCCTGGATGATCTGGTTGAGCTTGTAGAGCTCGTCGAGCGGCACGAGCCCGTGGCGGCCGGCCTCGGCCACGCTGGGGCTCGCCTTCGCCTCCTTGCCGTCGGGCAGGTACAGCTTGAGCGTCGCCACGATGCAGCCGTGCGTCACCTTGCGGTTGTTCTCCATGACGTCGACGCCGAACTGCACGATGTCGCCGGAGCTGACCTCCTGCGGCTCGCTCTCGTTGACCGAGAGGCGGTTGTTGTTGACGAACGTGCCATTGCTGCTCTTCGTGTCCTGCAGGAAGAACTTGCCGTTCTCGTACCAGAGGAGCGCGTGGTTGCGCGAGAGCACCTTGCAGTCGAAGATGGCGTTCGTGGGGGTGGCGCGCGTCCGCGCCACCGAGCGCCCCACCTTGACGGGCTGGTCGAGCGCGAGGGTGCGCTCCTGGAAGGGATGCGAGTTGGGGCGGCTAATTAGAACGGCGCGCGCGGCGTTCATGTCGCCGCAGTCGACATGCTGCTGCTGTTGCTGCTGCTGCTGCTGCTGCTGCGCACTTTTCATCCAGGTTCCGCTGACGACCACCATTGCCTACGACACGGAGGAACGACGGGCGGATCAGCTGAGCGCCGAAGCTGCTGACGGCGGCACTCACCTAGGGCGGCGGGATCAGCACGTCGGAGCGTCACGGGCGCGACGCGAACGATGCGAGCGATTCGACCGGGCCGCAGCAGCTCGACCAGCTCCGTGCCATAGGCCACAGTGCGACGAGTGCGACTTTGTGCCGATCGCGCCTTCCCTGCCTTTCGCTCCGCGTTCGCCGCCTGCCTGCTCCTCGCACCGCGCTCGCCGCACGGCGTGCGTCGCGCATGCGCGCCTCGCCTTTTTCTCGTGGGAGTAGCCGACCGCGTTCGAACGCCGCCGAGCGCGTTCGCACGCAGCGCCAACAGCGCCAACCGCGCCAACCGCGCCAACAGTCAGCGCGAACTCGGCCGCTGTCGGCGCTGCCGTCGCGAATGTTTTCACGCTCGCCCCGCACGCCAGCCACATTACAAACATCTGACGTCATGAGGCAGTCGATTTATTTATTGTGCAATTTCTAGAAACACCACCAGCCGCACCGCGACTGCAGCCGCGAGCATGTCCCTCAACACGGCGCATCTCAACGGGGGCGTCCTCATCCACAACGGCGAGATGTAAGTAGGCTGGCGCTTAGCACGCTCGCGCGCTCTCAGCGGCCGCTCTCTCGCTGCCTTCCAGCATCCTGGTGTACAGCGACCACACGACGGTGGAGTGGTCCGGGCAGGACGCGCCGCCCTTCAAGGGCGTCAAGCACGGCCGCATCTATCTGACGACGCACCGCGTCATCTTCAACAGCAAGAACGCCGCCGACGCCATGCAGTCGTTCAGCTTCCCCTTCGTCACGCTGAGCGACGTCGAGCTGGAGCAGCCGATCTTCGGCGCCAACTACATCAAGGGCAAGGTGCGCGCGCAGCCGAACGGCAACTGGACCGGCGAGGCCAAGTTCAAGATCCTCTTCAAGCACGGCGGCGCCATCGAGTTCGGGCAGGCGATGCTGAAGGCGGCGCATCTCGCCACGCGCATGGCCACGCAGCGCGAGGCGCCGCCGCCGTACGTGGCGCCCGAGAGCCAGTGGTATCAGGCGCCGCCGCCGGCGTACGCGCCGCCGCCGCAGGGCTACTACGGCTGGATGCCGCCGTCGTACGCCTTCCCCGACCAGCCGCCCGCCAACAGCGTGTTCATGACGGACGCGCCGCCGCCGTACCCGGGCATCAACAGCGCGCAGCCGCCGGCGCAGTATCCGCCGCAATATCCGCCGCAGCCGGCGAACGCCGCCGGGGGCCCGGCGCCCGCGCCCGGCTTCAACGCCGGAGGTGGGTATCGCGGCTAGCGCGCTCGCTCACACGCTGTTCCCGTTTTGTTCGTTTCTGTTCGGCAGACGCGAAAGCGGCGGAGGCCGCGCAGGCCGCCTACTACGACCCCAGCCGGCCGCAAATGGCCTACGTGCCGCCGCCGTCGTACTACGTAAGTGGCGGCGCCGCCCGCGCCCGCTGACCGCTAATCGCGCCGCCCCCCTCTGTCTGCCCGCAGGAGCACCCGCCCACGTACGACGAGGCCACCCACAAGAAGCAGCAGTAGGCGCGCTCACCCCGTTCGCCGCATTCCAGTTAGTCCCACGCTACTACCCGCATTCGATGTATTACCACTATTGCACTTGGCAGATCGTACTGTGAACGTTGAATCTTTTATCAGAAATCTATTTTTCGCAAAATAAAGCTCTGAACCGGACGCGCCAAGGTTGTCGTCCGTCCCGGCCGGCCGGCCAGATGGGCGATAAGATTGGAAGATTGGCGGCCGGACGGCGAGCGCGCGCGCGGCCGCATTGCGCGCCCGCACGTCGACATGGTGCTCACCGTCGCGTGGACGCACTCCTGGGCGGCCGTCTCCATCTCGCTCGGCGTGCTGCTGCTGCTCGTCGCCTTCCTGCTGGCGTGCCTGTGCTGCGAGCGGACGCCGGCCAGCGACCAGCAGTACTACGTGCTGGACGAGCAGGGCATCAAGCGGCTGCCGACGCGCGACGTCTTCCGCCGCCTCTCCGCCGCCGGCGTGCTCCGCCCCAACTTCCGCTTCTCGGCGTGCCGCCCGCACCTGAAGGACTGCGACCGCGACCTGATGGACTCGCTCGACTTCGAGAAGCAGTTCGCGAACTCCGTGCTGCAGATCGACGCCTGCGACCGCGCGGCGGCGCACCTCGACGCCGACGACTGGCGGTCGTGCGTGAGCGGCGTCTTCACACGCCGCAACTCCATGGAGTCGATCCAGAGCGCGATGTCCGATCCGGGCCGGCCGAAGACCGCGGCCGACCTCGTCTGAGGTGTCTGGACTGAAGTGAGAAACCGCCAGCGCGTTCTCGAATAACCTGCTAGGAGCATTTAATGTTTGTGCGTTTGCTTTAACTTAAATAAATTGTACATCTGCATGCGCTGCGCGAAATTCCGTTCGGCTCCTAACCTCCTCGGTGGCGGTCGGCGGACAGCCGCCAGAGGGCAGCAGCGACTCGACCGTCTCTGTTTATCGTCGAATGTGCCCAATGTGCCTGAAGAAATATTCGCGCCGCTTCGGTCTCTCGGTTCCGTGAAAAATTCCCAATGTCGCAAATCAAAGACGAAATAAGAAGAGACGTGCCATCCAGACCGCACGTGGCGCGCTCGCCGAGCGATGTGCAACGCTTAAAACTGGAGAAACTGATGAAAAACCCCGTAAGTCGTCGTCGTGCGGAAATGCACGTAGTTGCCCACTGTTTCTTGTCGCCAGGAAAAAGTCGTGTTAATTCCGGAGAAACCCAAAGGACGAGGGCCGCCAGTCGTTCCGGATTTCGTTCGTAACGTGATGGGCTCGAGTGCGGGCGCGGGCTCGGGCGAGTTTCACGTCTATCGACACCTGCGTCGCAAGGAATACGCGCGTCAGCATTACATGCAACGACGAGCCGAATGGGAGTCGCTCGAAGCGGACTACCACCAGAAGATCGAAGACAACAAACGCAAGGCCGAAGAGGAGACGGCGAAGAAGCGCGCGAAGCGAATGAAGAAGAAGCAGAAGATGAAGCTGGGCAGGAAGAAAGGAAAGAAAAAGTCGGAGAGCGAGTCTGAAGAACTGCAAGACAGCACTGACCACGATGACGACGACGGCGATTCAGCGCCTGCCAAAGCACGGACCGCCGATACCGATCAAAAAACGACAGCAGACATTGAGGGCGATAATATTACAACGTAGTTCAATTCAAATCTGATCATTAACATGACTTCATTTATAACCTAATTCGTGTGCCTTTACGATGAGACTATCTTCTTCAATGGCGTTTCGAGGTAGAGGGCAAGTGCGTTCGCTTTTTCCTTCAGCATGCCAAAGCCGACCGTGTTTCTGGCATACAAGCAGAGCAGAAGATGGGCGACTTGTGTGATTGCGATGCGCCCTTCGAGGCATTCCATTAGTATCACTTGGGGCCGGTCCTCGCGGAATATGTTCATGCCGTTCTTCTCGTACGCGCACCAAATGTTGCTCGCGATCGCCGCCGTCACGCGTGCGTCGTTGTCGCCGTAGCCGCTGTATGCTAACAGCGAGCCTTCTGGATTCAGCAATCTGCGATCGAAGCACTAATGAGTTCGGTGCAATCGAAGGGCCGTAATGGCAAACTTACAATGTGCTTTCGACGCCACCAGTGTTGGCCTGGCCGAGAACCTGCGAGAGCGCTTTGGGGCGCAACATGACGGCCGAGAAGCGATGTTTGGCGTCCAGCTGGCCTGTTGGCTCTGCTGGGCGTGCTGCGGGCGCTGCGAGGCGTGCACTAGTTCTGTCAGGCGCTGCTGCGAAGCAACCGAGAGAAACCGAGATACGAATTTTCGCGCCGATCGACCACATTTCTTACTCACATTGCGCGCCGCAGATGACGAGTAGTCTTACAAATCAAGATTACGCCCCATGCTGTTGATTCCACTGGTCGAAACGTCAACGTACGGTCTAACCTAACCTGCAATTCTCGCGTGCGGATTTGTTTAATTCAAACGAACGATGAAAGCCACGAAGAGCGAAAAAGCAGCCAATAAATCGCGGCAACAATCCCGCAAACAAGTTCGAAAGGCAAAGAGGCTTGACAAAAAGGCAAAACGCAGTGCGTATTACCATAACAGGAACAAGTCGGCAAATTCTCATGGCATCGACATCGACATCGTTCATCGTGCAAAAACGCAACGAAGTAAATCTCGAGCAAATGTCGCCAGTGATAATCAGAGCGTTTCAGTGATCGGTGCCGTTGAAAGGGAGAAAAGGGCCGCAAACCAGCTCAGGGCCGAAATGAAAAAGCAACGAGGCAAGCAGCTAATTGATGCCAATTTCGAGGAAGACAAGCACATCAGGAACCTTGAGAAGCAGTTGAAATTGAACAAGCGGAAGAGTAAAACGGTTCCCAAGACATTTGCTGCCGATGGCTTGGATTGTGAGTAACATAAATTGGAAGGTAGCAATGTTATAACCAATTGTTGTAGATTTGCTGGAAGTTTGCGATACTGAGTGCAGGAAGGACATAATGGGAAGAGAAATTGACATGGATGACACGAATTATGACTTTGATGAAGATTTCAACTTGATGCTTGGGAAAGAAAGTGGGATTGAAAGAAAACAGATGGCAGGGGGAGACGAGGAGTTTGAGTTGGCTTCAGTCTCTTCTGGAGATCAGGTCTCGGGCAAGGAGTCGGGAAACCATATGGGATCCATGCAGCCAAACCAATTAGGACCAAAAACGTGGCAGGATATTTACGGACGATTACGGGATTCGGATGGAAACGTTATTCAAGAAGAGGGGTGTTTAAAAGTCGACGAAGACTTTCGGGAAAGCGCCGGCAAATACGTGCCGCCCGCAGCGCGCGCTCTCGAAGGATCCGATTCGGGTTCGACGCGTCTGCGTCGTCGTCTGAAAGGCCTCGTCAATCGCTTGGCTGAGAGCAACATGCACAGCATCGCTAGCGAAATCGAAGCACTTTACGCCTCGAACAGTCGGCACGATATGAACGCAACGCTGTCTTCGATGATGTTCGAAAACATTGTAGTGAACACGACGTGCCCCGAGCGCCTGCTGTTGGAACACGTGCTGCTTGTGGCGATTCTTCACGCCAACATCGGTTCGGAGGTTGGCGCGTTCTTCCTTCAGAACGCCGTGCATAAATACAGTGCGCTCTCGCAGGAAAGTGCTCAAGTTGTCGAGGACAAGCGTTTGGATAACGTCGTCACTTTCATAGCCCAGCTATACAATTTCAAGCTGTTCACCAGCCATCTGCTCCACGAAATCCTCGCTAAGCTTGCCGACAAGTTCGAGGAGAAACATGTCGAGTGCATTTTGAACGTGTTAAGGAGCGTCGGATTCACGCTCAGGAAAGACGATCCGAGCGCGTTGAAAGCTTTGATACAATGTTTGCAAGCCAAAGCAGCCTCCGATTTAAGTCATGACAGGTAAGTCGCAAGACCATTCGATATGCTTCTCATCTATACATTCGACGACTTTGCGCCTTATACATTTCAGTCCTCGCGTTAAGTTCATGCTGGAAGTGCTTCTGGCAATTAAAAACAACAACTTCAGCAAAATTCCCAACTATGATACGAGCTATAGTGAGCATCTGAAAAAGATTTCCAAGACTTTCATCAGGAGAGGCAATTACGTGACGCCTCTGCGTATAAGTTTCGACGATTTGCTGGAAGGTTGGTGGTCGGATTGGTGAGTATCGGCGGTGTTCAGGCCAGAGTGAAAGCTGTGACGTGTTTCTAGCCGAGGGGCAAGGTAAATGGTGGGTGGTTGGATCGGCGTGGGCTGGAAAACGCGAAGGCAGCCGGCTGGATGGCGCGGCGGACGCCGGCAAGTCGCAAGACGCCTTCTCCCGCAAGTTTCTCGAGTTGGCGAAGAAGCAACGCATGAATACGGAGACGAGGAAGCATGTATTTTGCATAATAGTGTCGGCCGAGGTAAATATGTTTCCTAGCGCGCGCACAGTTCGGCGACCACTTGCAACTGACGCATTTCTTGCCTCGCAGGATTACATGGATGCATTCGAGAAGCTGCTTCATCTAGGGTTGAAAAGTCAACAGGAGAGGGAAATCGTCAACGTGTTGTTGCATTGCTGTTTGTCGGAAAAAGTGTACAACCCTTACTATGCGCTGCTATCGCATAAGTTTTGCGCGTACGACAGAAGATTCCAGGTATTGAATTGCTCACCTAGTAGTCGTAGGTGAGCGATGTTGTTGTGAACATTTGCAAATGCTTGCAGATGATAATCAAGTATTCGATCTGGGATAAGCTGCAAGCGCTCGCGGATTGTTCGCCGACGCAAATCTCACATCTCGCCAAGCTCCTAACCCATTTGTTCTTGGAAAGCGGACTGCCAATTTCCACGCTCAAGGTACTGCAAGCAGGCACTACGTCTGGTCGCAAACGTGGCATGCATTCGCGATTGTTCGGTTGTTTCAGAGCGTGCAATTTGGCGAGTTGGACAAAGTGACGCTGCGATTCATGCGACAGATACTGCTGGGCATCATGCTCACGCCCAACGCCGATCAGTGTCGAGAGGTGTTTATCAAAGTTAGTTTGTCTGCGAATCTGAAAGTGTTCCGCGAGAGCTTGCGCCTCTTCGTGCACCACTTCCTCCTCCGCAATTTGAACAAGGACGGCGCGTCGCAGCTGGACGCAGGGCAGAAAGCGCTCTTGTCCGAACGGGCCAAGATGTTGGACGGCCTGCTGACCGCCAACGGAAAGAAGAGGGAGCAAACCTAAGCACCATTCCGGGGGTTTGTAAAAATGACGTTGTATTAAAATCGATAGCCAACATTTCTAGTTAGATACAAAATGAACAAGCCACGTTGGCGGCGACGCTCGCGACGTTCACTTGGAGTGTTTGTAAAAGCCCTCGCCAGCTTTCACGCCCAACTTGCCCTCCTTGACCAGCGACAGCAATTGCTGCGGCGGCTCGAACAGCGGGTTGTCCGGGTACTTTCTGTGCCATCCTTCGATGATGAACGCGGTGGTGTCGAGGCCGACGTAGTCGGCCAGTTCGATGGGCCCCATCGGATGGCCGGCGCCCAGCTTCATCGCCGTGTCGATGTCGCGCGCGCTCGCGTCGCCGCGTTCCAACATGCGCACGGCTTCGGTCAGGTAGGGCACCAGCAGACGATTGACGATGAATCCGGGCGTGTCCTTGCACGTGACGCAAGTCTTGCCGACCGCCTTGCCCCACGCCATCATGGCCTGATAGGTCTCCTCGCTGGTCTCCGGGATGCGGATCACTTCCAGCAGACGCATCACCGGCACGGGGTTGAAGAAGTGCAAGCCGCCGAAGCGGTCCTTGCGATTCGTCGCCGCGGCGATCTCGGCGATCGGCAGCGAGCTCGTGTTCGACGCGAAGAGCGTCTTGGCCGGCGCCGCCGCGTCGATCGCCCTGAACAGCTTGTGCTTGACGGCGATGTTCTCGACGATGGCCTCGACGACCAGGTCGGCGTCCTGCACGCCTTCCTCGGCGCTGGTGACGCCGCGCAGGCGTTTCAGCGTTTCGGAAACGAAGCGGTCGCCTTCGGACGGCTTCTCCTTGAACAGCTTCTTGGCGACGCGCCCCAGACTGGCCTGGATGCCCGCCTCGGCTTTCTTGAGCACGTCCGCGTTGAGCTCCACCAGCGTGACGTTGTGACCGGTGGCGGCGGCGACCTAATTCGCACAAGCGTGCGCGACGAGAACGTGTTATTCTGCCGTCGTCCGCGCCGTCGATCGTGTTACCTGCGCGATGCCCGAGCCCATCAGTCCGCCGCCAACGATCGTCACGTTCTTGATGGCGGCTTGCCGCGCGGCGGAAGTGAACAGCGAGCGCTTGACGATGCTCAACGGGTGCGCCATTTTCGCCGATTCGTCGCCGCGGTCGCTCGAGACTAACTAACAACGAGGCGCGCCGCCGGAGGAGGACGGGTCGAAGTGCGGCAGGCCGAACAGAGTCCGCAGTCCGCAGGGTCCACGTCGCGCGTCGCCGGCGCGGCGGAGTCACGTGGCGCGCCCGAACACTCCCGAGTCGTGCCGAGCGGCGCACTGAGCGTCGTCGGGTCGTCGTTAACACAGCCGCCGCTAGCGCGATCATTTCTTTCGCTTGACTTTCGTCCGACCGCGCTTCTTCTTGCTGGTCGCTTCCTTCTTGCTGTTCTTGGCCGCCTTGGGCGCCGGCACGGCACCGCCCGGCCGCTTCGACACCAACAAATGCTGCTCGACCAGATCCGCCAGCTTGCCCTGCTGCGCCAACATCGAGAAGAAGGTGCAGATGAACTCGTCGTAGTTGTGCGTGCGACGGCAATCGTCGATCTTGTACTTGTTCTGCTTGTCGTTCTCGTCCTTCAGGTTCAGCTCGCAGACGCATATCTCGCTCTCCAGGTTGCGCAGCAGCGCCAAGAGGTCCTGCGGGGCGAAGGTGTGCGGTTCGAGCAGCTCCGGATTCTTCTCCGCCACGACCGTGTCGCCGTCGCTGGTGCGCACCCTGGCGTGTCCCGTGTTGGGTTTCTTCGCCACCGCCGGCGCCGACTCGGCGTCCGGCTCGCCCTCGACGCGGATGACGACGAATCGCTTGAGGTCCTTCGACGACGGGCTGTTCTGCGCCGCCACCCAGTTGAAGGCCGCCGTCGGCGAGTTGAAGGCGGAGCCGATTTCGCTGTAGGTGTCCGTGCTGCTGGTGCTGGGCGCCGGGGAGGTTTGGATCGTGAGCGGGGTGGAGTAGTCGAGCGGACAGAGCGTGACCTTCTTCATCTCCAACGCCGGTGCAGCGGGCGGCGCAGAGGCCGGCGCGGCCCCTGACGAGCCGGCCGCCGACGACGCCGCGTCGGCGTCACCGTCGACGAGCGTGCAGGTCACGGACGGAGTGAGGTTGGCGCTCGTGCTCGCCTCCAGCTGCTGCTTCTGCTCGGCGTGCTTGATCTTCATCAACTGCTGCAGAGCGTCGAGGACGATCTCGCGATTGGTCTTGAGCATTTTCAGCTTGTGCGTGATCGCGAGTCGCTTGTCGGGGACGACGGACATCAGATTGAAGCGGATGTCGTGGTACTGTTCGCCGGACGTGAGGCCGAGACGGTCGCTGATGACGCTGCGAAACTTGCTCGTCCAGTCGGAGCTCTCCGCCCAGGGCCCGTGATCGATGGGGAACGGCTTGAGGCCGTCCAGCTCGAAGAGGTGTCCGTCGATCGGCACGAAGCTGACGAAGTGGAAGGCCTCGCCGGTGAAGCGGCCGGTGGACACGCCGCACCCTTTGTCGAGCTTGCGCTTCGCCTGCGGCATCGCGTGCGAGTTGTGCGCGCAGGCCAATTCGGGCGTGTTGCTGATCGCCCAGCCCTTGTTGTCCGGACTCATGCCGTGCGTGTGCTGCTTGAGGCGGCTGAGCGTGTCGCCCAGCTGGATGTTGGAGCAGTTGAGCAGGATCGATATCAGCGCGTGCGTGGCGCAGCTGTTCGGCACCATCTGCTGGGCGAAGAAGATGTTGTTCACGGCCTCCTCGTCTTTGACGAACGTCTCCGTCTGCTCGACGATCTTTCGGCGCGAGCGACGCTCCTCGATCCAGCGAAACAGGAATATGAAACCGTACACCGGACCCTCTAATGGCTTGTTGAGGTCGTAGATTTCCTCGACTTGCACGCCCTTCACGCCGAAGTCTTCGAGCAGCAGCGTGAATAGGCCCGGATCGCTCTCGAGCTCCAGCCAACCTTCCGTCAGCTCTTTTATGTCCACGGGCATGATCTTCATGGCGACTCGCACCGAACTAACCTAACTAACTGACCGAACCGACTAAACCACACGAACGACCGCAGAGGGCGCAGCGTTCGCTCCTAGCGCACCCTGGCGATCTCGCCAGCAGATGACGAGTAAGTTGATTTCTTTCCTTTCAAGCAAGTCGAATCACATTCGCAGCGGTGTCTATTGAAATGTGCAAATAGGTAAATGCAACATTGAATTTTATTTCGAAAATGTACCCAGTTTGTTCGCTCGCTTCGTGGCACGAAACAGCAATCGCAATCGCAAACGAAACAATCGGCTTTCGTCGGTTAAGTGCTACCCTAAACGCTAAGAAATGAACTTGTACAAATCTAATCTACGCGCATTTTCTCTGCGTTCCAACCCAGTAAAGAATACACAATATAAGTAACGCGTACGCGACGCGTTCGGACAACGCGTCGATCCGGCTGTTTGAAAATTTATTACACAGTCTCGTGCAACAGAAAATCTAACCAAGCGGTTGCTGGTTAGCCGACGAAGTCGAGAGGCACTACGCGTCCAAGTCGTTGACGAAGAGCACCTCGCGGTTCGTGAGGCCCGCCTCGTGGATCGTCTGCACGGCGTCCGCCGACGACGACGCCCGGCACTTCAGCACGCGCTTGGGAAAGTTGCGCGTGATCTCGAAGGTGTCCGGCGCCGAGGGGTGGCAGAAGACGAAGTAGAAGATCGCCTGCAACGAACGAGCGCGAGCGTCAGTCGGCGTCAGTCAGCGTGGACGACGAGCGCGCGCGCGTACCTCCAGCGAATGCGACTTGAGGAATCGTCGCTCGAGCCGCGTCCCGCACGGCAGCTTGATGACCACGTGCACGGCGTCGGGATGGTCGAGGGCGGGCTCGACGGGCACGCGCGTCACCGACTCGATCTTCTCGCGCGCGATGTTCACCTTGCGCTCCTGCTCGGCCAGCCGCTCCGCCTCCTCGAGGCGCGCGCGCTCCTCGGCGGCGCGCCGCTCCTGCTCGCGTCGGCGCTCCTTCTCCTGGTCGGCGCGCAGCGACTCCATGTACGCCTCGTCCTGGTGCGCGCGCAGCGAGCGGTTGAGGCTCTGCTCCATGCGGTCGGCGCGCGCCGTCACCAGGTTGGCCTCGAAGTCGCCGACGATGGTGACCAGGCGCTGCACGAGCGTGTCGGCGGCGCAGTGGCCCTCCATGCGCGCGACGATCGTCATGCGGCCCTCCTTGAGGACGACGACGCTCAGGTACGGATAGTAGGTCGGCCGGAAGAGCTGCTGCACCTTGTAGCCCTCGCCCGACCGCGTCGAGCAGCCCCAGAAGAAGAAGTGATGGTTGACGTAGGTGATGACGTCGAGGTGCGCCAGCGTCGAGCGGCAGAAGCGCGCCGTGTCCACCGCCGCCTCGTTGTGCAGATAGATGAGCAGGAACTTGAGCTCGCGCTTCGCGTCGTTCAGCACCTGCGAGTAGGTGCCCTGGTAGAAGACGGGATGGCGCGTCGAGTACTTCTCGTCGTAGGAGCGTATGAAGCTCATCACGTCTTGCAGGGGGTTCGTGAGTGCTGCGGAGGGCGGAAGTGAGCGACGGAGTGGCGCGACTCACGCGACTCGCTCGACCAATACTCACGCGCTCGCTCGCCGGCGCCGAATATCCTAACGACCGTCGAGAATATGGACAGCAGGCTGTTGTAGCAGAAGCTGAAGAAGACGCGTATGACGTTCTTGAGGAAACCCTTGAAGCCGCTGGCGGAGCCGTCCGACGGCGGCGAGTAGAACACGTGCTGGACGAGGTGGTCGCTGATCACGGCCGGCGGGCGCGCCTCGCTGGCGTACACCGACGGGCGGCCCTCTTTGATGTTGAGCTGCTCCTGCACGGCGACCTCCAGGTTCCACTGGTGCCGCTGCAGGACGTCGCGGCAGATCGACACGTCCTCGACGCCGGTGAGGTCCTGGAACTGGAGCACCTTCTCCGTCTGTTCGGAGCTGAGGCCGGCCTTGTCGCCGAGGTAGTCCATCGTCAGCAGCGATTTCAGCAGGCTGCTCGTCGCAACAACAACAAACGGCCGTTAGTGCGCGCTGGCGGCGGCCGTCGCGGCACCTGGTGCTGCGCGGCGAGCTTCCGGAGGTACGCGGCAGGCGCAAGCCGTCGCATCACTGACGAGGCGGACGAGGCGGACGAGGCGCCGATTGACAGCTGTTCCTCGCCGTCTCGGCGCGCACGGCATGACGAGGTGGAATCGTGGAAGAAGGAAGCGCCACTGCGCGTGCCCGGCGCTTACTTACTGGATCACATTCGCCATGGCGGATGAGGGACTGGGGACGAGGAGAGCTGGGGTTGGAACCGAGTTACGCGACAATTTGAAAACGACGACTGTGATGGATTCTCACTTGTTTCGAACCTGCTTGGCTGCTCGGCTGCGCTGCGCACGTCTCCATGGTTGTCAATGTCGATGGCTGACAGTGGTTGACAGCGTTTGACAGGGCGTTGGTTGGTGTCGTCGGTGTTGTGGTCGTTGCTTGCGCAGTTGAGTGCAGTTGAGCGTGCGGCTGTTCTGGCGGTTCTGGCATCTCTGACTGGCTAGCTGGGGCTGACCGCCGAGGGCGCTGAGGCTGCCGAGGTTAGATCGGCACGGCATCTACAATGCGGAGTTCGGAAACATCCGAAATAAGCGAGGCTCTCTAAACAACGTGTTGGTATGTGTACATGGTTTAGTGCATTCGTTTTGTATCGATACCGTTCTTAACCTGTGCCATCTTGCAGTTTGTTGTCGCTTTGCGAACGGTCAACGGCGAAGTAAGATATGGATGCGGACGCTGATTTCATCGCTCTGCCAGGGCCGGAAATGCCCGAAAACAACCCTACTATGGATGTTGATATTGCGAAAGATCCAGACGATGAGCAAGGTACACAAGACGATGCTGATGCTTTGAAAGTTCACAAATTAGCTGAAACCAATGAAGACAACGTGCACAATATCGAAGAAATATACGAAGAAATACAAGACTCAGGCAAGAGCAAAGAAGTATTGTTCTCGATGGATGAGAACTCTGCCGAGGAGTCTGAGGGGAAACCCATCGAGGAAGTCGATGCCGAAGGGAAGGAGGACAGTAATGATGCCACACCAGACTTGGCAGCTGCTGACCCACTCATGAAGGATGGCGAGCACGAGCATGAGCACGACGAGGAGTCGGACCAAATGGAACCGTCGGAGAACACCGACGCGGACGCCGATAAAGTGGCCTTGGACGCGAAGACTCCCGGCGGCGACTTGATGGAGGAGAACTTCGTCGACGTCGCCGACGAAGACAGCCCCGCCGAGGAGGTCGCCATGGGCACCGATCCGATCGAAACCACCGAACAGGATGAGAAACTGCTGGAGGACGACCTCTTCAACTGCAAGGACGCCGAAGCCGAGACCATCCTGGCCGAAGACGACACCGACGTGCCGGAAGCGACGCGTGCGACGGCCGCAACGCAAGAGCCGGCCGAGCTGCCCGGCGACGAGCACAAGTTCATCGTAACGCTGGCGAACAAAACCGACAGTTCGGCTTGCACCATCTGCCACGACGAGGAAGTGCCCGAATATCTCGCGCACAAAAACGATCGCAGCGAGTCGATTTGCGCCGCGGCGTGTTTGGAGAAATTCAAGGAGAAGCACGCTGGCGACTACATCGAGCGAATTCTCAGACTGCGCGTGTTCACCACCGAGGAGACGATTTCGCACGAGGCGGCTGCACCGTCGCCGCGTCTCTTGGAGGACGAGATGCACGAAGGCAGAGATCCCCTACGACGGTGCAAGCATTGCCATCAGAGCATCGACGTCGACGACTACGTCACGTGGGAGGCGCGCGATTTCTGCAACGAGGGCTGTCTGCGTTCGTCCCAGGCCGCCATCAACGCCGACTGCGCGAAATGCCAGCAGCGCGTGCCCGACCATTTGCTCGGCAAGTATTGCGTGCGCTTCGGCACGACGGTGACGCAGTTCTGCAAGACGTCGTGCCTGATCTCCTACAAGAAGGCGCGCAAGCTGTGTCAGTACTGCCAGGAAGACCTGCGCGGCGAAGCTGCGGACGCGTTTTGCTCGAAGCGCTGCAGGGAGGCGGCGAATCCGGCCAGCTCCGAGCCCAAGGCGTCCGCGCCCTGCTCCGTGTGCAGGCAGGCGAAGGAGGTCGAGCTGGTGGTGCGCGACGAGGACAAGACGGAGTCGATCTGCTCCGAGCGCTGCTTCGTCGCCTACAAGTTCGTCAACAAGATCGAAATGGTCAAGTGCGTGGTGTGCCCGATGACGTTCAGGCGCAAGCCGGGCGATCATTCCGTGTACGAAATGGAGCAGGTGCATTGCCTGTGCAGCAAGGAGTGCCAGAAGGTCTTCCTCATCGTGCATCGCAACATCGTCAACTGCGGCATGTGCTTGGTGAAGAAGTACGACTTCGACATGATACGGCACGTCGAGAGCGCCACCTTGACGTGCGTCTGCTCGCTGGCGTGCCTGGCCGTGTATTTCGAGAGCACGTACTCGCAGAAGGCGAAGGCGTGCGAGCCGAACGTCGCGCACCTGGAGCAGATCGCGAACGGCCAGAGCTACGTCTACCAGGGCCGCGATCTGGCGGCGATGATCGACGCCGCCTGCAACATCGGCAAGGCCGCCGTCCAGATGCTGGTCGTCACCAAGCCGCGGCACGTGCCGCGCCAGAAGAACAAGGCGGTGTCGTGCGCGCCGCGCATGCTCACCAAGGCGATACAGCACAAGGTCAAGGAGCGCGCCGTCGACGCGCAGACGGACGACACGACCACGCGCTGGATACCCATTCCGGCGCCGGTGTACGTGCCCACACCCCTCTCCATGTACGTACAACCGATTCCCATGCTGACGCCCATCCCGATCCCGCTCGTAATACCCATTTTCATCCGCACAGGTCGCCGCTCGATGAAGGGCATCCGCAAGGAGATCGCCAAGATACGCAACCGCATTCCGGCCGACCCGCTGGAGGCGGAGATACTGATGATGGCCGACATGGCGGCCGGCGACAAGCGCAACGAGCCCACCTCCGACTCCGATGACGACGTCGCCGCGCCGGACTCGGCGAAGATCATGGACGCCTCCATGTCGCCCATGGACGCCGCCTCGTCGTCGGCGCTCCCCGACGACGTGCTGTCCATGGCGTTCAAGATGGCCAACGAGTACGCCGAGCCGCTCGACCTCGAGTCGGAGGTGGACAACTCCACGCGCCTGCTGGCGGCCGGCCGGCGGCCGCGCCTGTACGCGCCCAGGGGCAGGTCGTCGACGCAGCGCGTCGTGGACATGGCGAAGCCGGACGAGAACCTGTCGCTCAAGTACACGTTCGGCGTGAACGCCTGGAAGCAATGGGCCACCATCAAGAATCTCGAGTTGCAGAAGATCAAGTCGCCCAAATTCATCAAGCTCGACCTGCTGCAGCTGAGCGCCGAGGACCTGTGCTTCTGTCTGTGTCAGTTCATCAAGGAGGTGCGCAAACCGAACGGCGCGCCCTACGCCTCCGACACCATCTACTATCTCTGCCTCGGCATCCAGCTCTACCTGTACGAGCACGGCCGCATCGACAATCTGTTCTGCGATCCGTTCTACGAGAAGTTCACCGACACCTTCAACGAGATCTGTCTGTCCTTCTGCCAGCTGTACAACGACAGTCAGTACATCATCACGCGCGTCGAAGAGGAGCACCTGTGGGAGAGCAAGCAGTTGGGCGCCCACTCGCCGCTCGTGCTGCTCAACACGCTGCTCTTCTTCAACACGAAGCACTTCAACCTCATATCGGTCGACGACCACCTGCAGCTCAGCTTCTCGCACATCATGAAGCATTGGAAGCGCAACGCGAACGCGCCGAACCAAAGGAACGTCCTGCTGCGCTTCTATCCGCCCAGCAAGGGCGCGTGGGGCAAGCGGAAAGTCTACGAGCAGCAGGAGTGCCTCGAGAATCCGCTGCGCTGTCCGGTGCGACTCTACGAATTCTTCCTCTCCAAGTGTCCCGAGAGCGTGAAGACCAGAAACGACGTGTTCTACCTGCAGCCCGAACGCAGCTGCGTCCCGGACAGCCCCGTGTGGTACTCGACGAGCGCCCTGGAGCGCACGCAGCTGGAGAAGATGCTGAACCGCATGAAGATGATCAAGGAAATCAGTATGGCCATTTTGGGCACGTGAAGTTTTAGCAATATTTCGGCAATTGTTGCAATGCCAACAATAAAGACATCCAACGCAATGCCAACGTCTCGACGCCGTCTGTCGGCGTCCTCTGTCGGCGCCTCGCTCGAGGCATTTGGCAGGTTAAATTTTCGTGGACATTCAAACAATCTCGTCATCCCCGCACGCGTCGCACTCGCCTTCGAACGCTTTTCGCATGCATCGTAAGCGTCGCGCGCACCGTCGCTCCGATGTTGGCAACTCGCGCGTCGTTTTCCAGCCTCGCCGCACTGAAGCCGTCGTCACGGTCGCCGTCCGCCGCAAGCTTGCACATTCCTAACCTCGTCGTCGCACGTCGCCGCTCGTCGCACGCGATCATGCCCAAAGATCCCAAGCATGTCGCGGACGCCCAGCGCCAGCGACTGAAGATCAAGGAGCGCAATTCCAAGTACGCGCCGGCGAAGGTCACGCTGCAGGTGCTGGGCACGGGCGCCGAGGGCGCTCCGCGCAGCCTGTACATTTTCTCCGACCAATCCAGGTAATTCGATCTGCCCAGAGAGTTCGGTTCTACTTCGCTGCACCGGCGTCGTTTTAGGTATTTGTTCAATTGCGGCGAAGGCACGCAGCGATTGGCGCACGAGCACAAGGCGAAGCTTGCCAAGTTGGAGCACATTTTCATTACGCAGGCATCGTGGAAGAATATGGGTGGCTTGCCAGGGACTGCGTTGACCATTCAGGATGTCGGAGTGCCCGAGATCACTCTGCATGGTCCTGCGGGCTTGGTGAGCAAACGTTGGCGGCGTTGGCGGTGGTTGGCACGTGGCGAGCCTAATGCTGTGAATCTGAAGGTCGAGCTGTTCCGAGCGACAAAGCGGTTCGTCGTGATGAAGAGTATGACCGTCAAGATGGCAGAATGCATGGCGGAGCAGCAGTTCGAGGACAACGTGATGACAGTGAGATACGTTCCCTTGACTAGGGCCGAGCCGCCCGCTGATGATGTCGGCCAAGTGCTGGCCGTCGAATCGGAAATGGATAAGGTAACGCAGGCTGGCTCCAGCATGTCGACGGTAATTCGCGTTTTGCAATCTTCGCTGGTCGTTGTCGTCGTGCGCTGGAGACATATCTGGTCGTTGTTGCAGATGAGCGTGGGGACGACGACGCGCACGTCGCGCAAGCGGCGCCGTTCGTCGAGCTGCGCTTCGAGTATGCGCGCCACGTCCAGTTCCGAGGACGACACCGACTACTACTCGCACGAAAGTAAGAAAGGGAAGAGAGCCCGATCGTTCGCAGGTATCCATCCCTTTTGTCGTTCACGCGCTTCCTCTGCCTCCCGCAATGTCCTGCGCGTTTGCCGAACGTCATTGTTGTCGCCCCAATTCGAGGTCGCTGTTGCTGTTTAGCGAGCGGGCAGCGGACGACGGAACCGACCGCCATCACCGAGACGACGAAGCAGACCCTCCTCGAGCAGAAGCGGCGCGGCATGGTGATGTGCTACGTGTGCCGGCTCAAGCCTCGGCCCGGCATGCTCAACTTCAACAAGTGCGTGCAGCTGAACATCCCCGCCGGGCCCAAGCTGGGCGAACTGAAGAGCGGCAAGAGCGTCGTGCTGGACGACGGCACTCTCGTCACGCCGGAGCAGGTGTGCGAGCCGGAGGAGCCGGGGCCCGTTTTCATCTGTAATTATCGGCTTATCATGCATGGCGCCTGAGCGGCGCTGCGGTCGAGCGCAACTCATTGTGTGTTTCTAGTCGTCGACGCGCCCACCGAGGAATATTTGGACGCCTTGATTGCGAGCGAGGCGATCCAGCGGCACGCGGCCTCCTCGGCTCGGGACGACATCGCCTACCTCGTGGTCCACTTCACGCCGGCGCCGATCGTCGACGGTCCGCGGTATCGCGCCTGGCTGGAGGGCTTCTCGCCGAGCACGCAGCACTTGTTCATCAACGAGCGCAACACTTGCATGGGCAGCATCGCCGTGCATCGCATCCAGTACAAGCTGAATCTGCTGAGCAAAGACCTTTTCCCGCTGCTGGGCGACAAGGGCACGAAGCGGCTGGCGGCGAAGGAGGCCCCCGACGACGAGCACGACGACGATCGCGACGCGGATCCGGACGAGCTCCTCGCGGCGGCCGTCGACGATCTGCCGCGTTCGTCGAGCGACGGTCCGCCGAAGCAGTTCGCGCGCATCCAGCCGGGCACGTTTTACAACTTCCATCTGCGGCCGCGGCTCGGCAAGGACAAGTCGAGCGAGATCCGACTCGTGCCCGCCGAGTACGTGGACGAGACGTACGCCCTGGACGGCTTCTGCGACGAGATGCAGAAGGTGCACATCGAGATGCAGAAGAAGCACCGACAAACCTGCGCGCGCCCGTATCCGAAGATCCTCTTCCTCGGCACGGGCTCCTGCATTCCGAACAAGACGCGCAACACCAGCGGCATCATGTTGTTCACGGACGAGCAGAGCAACATCCTCGTCGACTGCGGCGAAGGCACGTACGGCCAAACGGTGCGCTTCTTTGGCGAGCGCGACGCGCTGAAGGTCGTCGCCCACACGGACGCGATCTACATCAGTCATTTGCACGCCGACCATCACATCGGTCTGATTGGCTACCTGCAGGGGCGGCGACGCGCGCGCAGCGTGCTGGGACTGCCGGCCAGGCCGTGCTATCTGCTGGCGCCGAAGCAGATCCAGAGCTGGCTGGGCTTCTACGACCTGTGCTTCGAGGACGTGCGCGACGACTATCGACTGGTGGCGAACGGCGACCTGCTGCTCGACCAGAACGTGCTCGACGCGGCCGACAAGGCCGACGTGTGCGCCGCGCTGAATCTGGCCGACGTCAACACGTGCGCGGTGCGGCATTGTCCGCACGCGTTCGGCGTCAGCTTCAAGCACAAGAACGGATTCCGGCTCACCTACAGCGGCGACACCATGCCCAGCGAGAATCTCATTCGATTGGGCATGGACTCGGAGCTGCTCATTCACGAGGCCACCATGGAGGACGAGCTGGCGGCTGAGGCGGTGCTCAAGATGCACTCCACGACCTCGCAGGCCATTCGCGTGGGGCAGCGCATGAACGCGCAAAGCATCCTCCTCACGCATTTCAGCCAGCGCTACGCGAAATTGCCGCGCTTCAACAAGAACTTCTCCGACAACGTCGGCATCGCGTTCGACAACATGCTGGTAGGCGTCGTTTATGTCGCTGAGCGCGCCGACGCTGGAATTAACTTTTGCTCGCTCTGTCCTAGGTGGCCGCGGACGAACTGCCCCTGTTGTCGCTGCTCTATCCGTCGCTGATGATCATGTTTGCCGAGCATTGCGAAGATATGGAGTTCAAAGCGTTGAAGCGTGCGAAACGCGAGGAGAAGAATCGATGCGTTAAACGATAGTTGTTATGGACTGAATAATAAAGCGGATTTATCGGCAACTTTTGTTCGCTGGCTCGTTTGAATTTCGCGGTGTGCGCGACGTTCGCTCGGCGGCGCTCGGGTGCGATCGGCTGCGATCGGCTGGCGGGCTGGCGGGGTCATCCGGTCGGGGTCGGAATTTCGAACGTGGCGGCGGTGTCGGCGCTGTCGGCGGCCTCCTTCGTTTTCGGCAGCCGCGGCGTGCGCACGTCGGCGAGTTCGGCGGATTCGGCACGCGATCATTGTTCTTCGCCAGGGTGAGTAGGCGCAGCATTCGCGAGTGCCAGCGAATCGCGCTGCCGCCTCTGCTCGGCGCTGCTCGGCGCTGCTCTGCGCACCGGGCGCGCGTTGACAGCCGTCAATGACGTCTGACATCTTGGCCCGATCGCCAACTTCCGGCGGTGGTGTGGAGTGTGGACAACGCACGCGGACGAGTCGAGCGTCGCAGCTGCCGCAAGCTGTCGCAAGCTGCCGCGAGTGGAAACGTTTCGGGCGCTCGCCTTCGATCGGCATCGAATAATCGACCATTTTCTACTAAACCATCAACCGAATCTTGCGCAGCGCGCGTCGCACAATGTCCAACAACTCGGCGCCGGATTGCTGGGAGTCGCAGGCGGACTCCACATCGGACAACAGCTCGCCAACGCAGCCCGCGGACGTGACAACCAAGTTTTCCACGTTGAACGTCAACGCAGTCGAATTCGTGCCTTCATTCGGATCGTTCACGGCGCCCGCCGCGAGCCCCGTCGACGACCCGTCGCCGTCGGACGAGGCGGCCGCGTGCGACTCGCCGGAGCACGCGCCGCAGCACGCGCCGCACCACACGCCGACCCTCAATGGTAAGCAAGATGGATGAGCCACGGCCACCTTTCTCCTCCTGCGCCCTCGCCTTCGGCCCCGCAGGCACCAACACCGAAAGCGCCGAGCGCGTCGACGTCAAAGAGCCGCCGCCTATCCCGCCCGCCGACGGCGACGCATCGCCCGGCGACGGCGGCACCTGGGAGGACGTCGCCGAGGACAACGACCCCATCCTTACGCCCGACGGCGACGAGGAGGAGCCGTCCTCCGAGGAGGCGCCCAAGGTGGTGAAGAAGAAGCCCGCCAAGCCGGAGGAGGCGTCCAAGAACAAGAAGGAGCACGTGAACGTCGTCTTCATCGGCCACGTGGACGCCGGCAAGTCGACGATCGGCGGCCAGATCATGGCGCTCACCGGCATGGTGGACAAGCGCACGCTGGAGAAGTACGAGCGCGAGGCGCGCGAGAAGAGCCGCGAGTCGTGGTACTTGTCGTGGGCGCTCGACACCAACCAGGAAGGTAAGCACTGCGTGCGTGGCGCCGCTGTAGAACGCCGCTGTAAAACGCCGCTGCCTAGCCACGACAAGTCAGCGGCCCGAAGCGCTTCGGCTTCCGGACGCGTTACGATCGTGGCAGATCAATGCGTCGGCGCGCGCGGTCCGTGCGGGCGGGCCGTTCTGGCCCCCTCGCGCCTCGACTGCGCGCCGATCGCGTCCTCCGAGAGTCGATCGCGGTGCCATTCGCCACCTTGCGGTCATAGTGCGAGGACGGACACGCGCGCTGTTGTTGGTTGGAGTCGTGCTCACTCGCCACCGTTCCAGAGCGCGACAAGGGCAAGACCGTCGAGGTCGGCCGCGCCTACTTCGAGACCGACAAGAAGCACTTCACCATCCTGGACGCGCCCGGCCACAAGAGCTTCGTGCCGAACATGATCAGCGGCGCCGCGCAGGCGGATCTCGCCATCCTGGTCATATCCGCGCGCAAGGGCGAATTCGAGACGGGCTTCGATCGCGGCGGGCAGACGCGCGAGCACGCCATGCTCGCCAAGACGGCGGGCGTCAAGCATCTCGTCGTGCTCGTCAACAAGATGGACGATCCCACCGTCAACTGGGACGAGGCGCGCTACAACGAATGCAAGGACAAGATACTGCCCTACCTCAAGAAGTTGGGTTTCAATCCGGCGAAAGACCTCAGCTTCCTGCCGTGCTCCGGCCAGACCGGGCAAGGCCTCCGGGAGCAAATCGACGAGAAGGTAAGGCTGCGGCTAAGAGGACGCTCTTCTCCGTCCGTTCGCAATGCATGCGTCGTCATCGTGTTGATCGCATGCATGGTTCAGTTATGCATGCGCACGTTCCGCTCGGAACTGCACTCGAAACTCGAAACAGTCATTCGTCATGCATGCGCGCGTTGTTCTCGTCGGTTCGGGCGGCGCGCTCACTCACTGATTGCGCTCCGTTCGGCAGATTTGTCCGTGGTACAGGGGACCAGCGTTCATTCCCTTCATCGACGATCTGCCATCGCTCAATAGGATAGTCGACGGTCCGTTCATTATGCCGATCGTGGACAAGTACAAGGACATGGGCACGGTCGTGATGGGCAAGGTGGAAGCCGGCGAGTGCAGGAAAGGCACCAACCTGATGATCATGCCGAACAGGGTACGTGCGGCGTTGCGTCCGCTCTCGCAGCGCGTTCCCGAGCGCGAACCGAGTCGTCGCTATGTTTCGTTGCAGACGCCCGTGACCGTCGATCAGCTGTGGTCGGACGACGACGAAGTGAGTCAGGTGGTGTCTGGCGAGAACGTCAAGATCAAGGTGAAGGGCGTCGAGGAGGAGGACGTGTCGCCCGGCTTCGTGTTGTGCGACGCCGCCAATCCCATTCGCACCGGTCGCATCTTCGACGCGCAGCTCGTCATCCTCGAACACAAATCAATCATTTGCGCCGGCTACAGCGCCGTCATGCATATCCACTGCGCTGCGGAGGAAGTCACCGTTAAAGTGAGTTGGCTCGGCTCGGCTCGGCTCGGCTTCGTCGGATTGACCGGACGGCCGTCCGCTTTCTCGTTGCAGGCCTTAATTTGTTTGGTGGACAAGCGAACCGGGGAGAAGAGCAAAACGCGGCCCAGGTTCGTTAAGCAAGATCAAGTGGCCATCATGAGGATAGAATGCGCCGGCGTCATATGCCTCGAGTCGTTCAAGCTGTTTCCGCAAATGGGTCGCTTCACGCTAAGAGATGAAAGTGAGTGCGTTGCGTTTTCGCTGTCTGTCTGTCTTTCGTTTTGCCTCTTCGAGCCCACGATAAGTCAGCGGTCGAGGGCGCGTCGTCCTTCGAGCGCGTTACAATCGTGGCAGATCATCGAAGCGCGACGAGGTTGTTCGGGCGGCTCGTTTTGGGCCGTCTCGTGCGTCGCCGCGTCGCTCTTCGTGTCCGGCGCGCGCGTTGGCCGCGATCTTGTCGCTGGTCGCTGGTCGCGTTCGCTGCGCGCGGACTGACACTGCCGTTTCGCCCCTTTTCCACATCTCTGACGCTCCTCTTTTCTTCCAGACAAGACTATTGCCATTGGCAAGGTACTCAAGGTCGTGGAGTAATCGTATTACTACAGTAATGAAGACTATAGGCCGTAACATGTACTCTAAATTGAAGCATCCCTACACACCACAAGGACGGAGCCGGCAGCCAGACAGAAACAATACTACTACAACCCATGAAATGTACGAATATTTCGTTTTTGTACGCGTAATGTACTTGCTAAACTACGAAGGGCGGAGCAACCTAAAATGAACGAAATTTGTTTATATATTATATATATTCATAGACGAGAAAATTTCCAAGACGGCGACGACGACGACGACGATGATGAAAATTGTTACGACTTAGCATATAGATTGAACAAACGATGATGGCATGCCGATTTACGGATACACATCTTCTTCTCCACAATCATTCTGTACAGTTGTTAAATACTTATTAGTTGAATTTGCGGAGAACTCGGGAGAAAAGTTTAATTGTTTCATTTGAATGATTCTAATGGCCGTTATGCGTTTTGTTTGTTTTAAGCCTGGATTTTATATTGTACTGGTCATTATTATTGATGTATTATAATTGCGCGCGTCCCGCCATCCGAGCGGCGTCCCGGTTAGTTTGTATTTATTTTTAGTGGTACACTTTTTATTTAGGCGTAGGGAATATCGAATCATTCTTCGTTTCTTTTCGTGTCGATTTCTGCACGCTGTTCGACGGCCTATGTCACTACACTCTTGAGTTGCATTTAATCGGCATGCGGCGCAAGCACTGATCTTACCTTGTTACGACGATCACGATCGATCGAGTCGATGCAGAACGCGATGACGGCGCTGAACATATATATTTTCGAAATGAACGGTCATTGCATTTCTGTGATAGACGAAGCCATTTGCCGTGTTTTTTCTACTAAACCAGTACAGCCATCGAAACATTTCGTGCTTGCGGCGTTCCACGGTTTCATAGATTGCGCAATTTTCGTATGCTGCGAACGACGTCGCCACAAGTTTAAACATGACGCGAAGGAGATTTCGTTTAGGTTTCGTTGATTTGTGAGACTACGTGCTCTTCGCATTCTGATATGTTAGACTATAAATATCTCTATAATGTAAAGAAAAACAAACTGACGAGAGTAATAAAGCTGAAGTTAAGGATTATTTGCCACGCAAGCGCACTTCCGCGCGTCGCGTTCGCGGAGCGCGCGTTGATTTCGAATTGTATTAGTAATCGAAGCGAGTTTAAATTTAAATGAAAATAATCAGATGAGATGAAAACTAATAACGTTGCTATCAATTTTATATATTCAATAAAATTTCAAAAAAACTAATTCATTTATCGTCGATCGTTCCTCGTCCGTGACAAAGTCGTCGTAAATCAATCGATCTCGCGCATAACGTCGAGCGCCTCGAGGGTTGGCTTCGGTCAGGTTCGGTTCGGTTCGCTTCGTTTCGGTATGCTGTTGAAGATAACCTCCAACCAAAACTAGTGCCGACTGTTTTTGTTGATTTAATTGTTTAAAACGCACGTTCATTACTGTTTTGTTGTTGATTCTCAGGATGCTGCAGACCGTCGGCACTTTGTAGGGAGGTTACGTTCAACAATAATACGAATTTGAAAACTAGGAAAAGTTACAGCTGGATACAAAAACTAAGCACATCCGCGTCGTTACAGAATGTTATGTTGCCTATTGGAACTTTAGAACTTTAAAACTTGCAGTTGGCACATGTGTTTTATTCGTGATTTTTAGTGTGCCCACTCAGGATGGGTATTCTTCTATGGCCGACTCTGGTAACCGGCGCCTCCACGAGAGAAAGAGATAGTTGTGAACCTATCGTTTTTCTCACTCCTTCCTTACGAACCACGAACACGTACGGGAACTTTCCTAGCAGTTGGCACATGTGATTATTCGTGATTTCCAGTGTGCCCAGGACGAGTAATCTTTTACGGTCGACTTTGGTAAACGCCACCTCCACTATAGACAATGATAGTTGACAACCTTTCATTTCTCTCACTCTTTCATTACGACGGCCGCGGGAAATAATCGACGCCAAAGATGAGTAATTGTTTATGGCACTAACCAATTTTATCTAGTGTTAATATTAGTTAGAATATTGTTCAAAAACATTATTTTTCTATTGGTGAACTCTCTCTCAGTGCAGAAGACAAGTGCGTAAATGATTTTGTCGGCTTGCCATGCTTCTTACATTAGTTCCACTGCTTTTAGATGGCTTAATACTGAATTGAGTAATAAGTAATGAGCGTTTACGCTAAACACTCTGAACACGACACGACTTGCGTGAGATTTAAACAAGTGCACAGCACAACAAAAGTAAATTGTAGCCGAGGTTACGCTGGCTCCCACGAGTTTTCTTCATGAACAGCGTGCGGGAAAATGGGGAAATCGCAATTTTGCACGTGTTGTTTGCTTTTCGAAATATTTCGTCTACGCGTCGTTCGATTAAGTGTAAATAAAATTTTTTGTCGCGGCGGTCTTAATGATAGGGTGAGACACGAAAGGTTGTCCAACGGTTTCTTTCTCTCGTGGAGCTGGCGATTGCCAAAGTCGGCCGTAAAAGTTTACTCATCCTGGGCACACCGGAAATCACGAATGAAACACATGCGCCAATTACTGGGAAAGTGTCCGTGGGTCGTAATGAAAGAGTGAGAAAAGCGCCAACTAGCAAAAGCACAACTAACTCTTTCTCTCGTGGAGGCGCCGATTACCCATCCTAGTTTGAAAATTCGCATTATTGTTGAACATTACCTCCTACAAAGTGCCGACGGTCTGCAACATCGAGAAAACCAACAACAACACAGTAATGTGTTTATTAATTATTTTGCCGGCTGACGCAGCATATCCTTCACATATTTAATTCGCACTGCTGCCCTAGTGGCTGAATGGCTAAAGATTTATCTTCAACTCGTCCTCCCTACTTTCCTGGTTGGACTGCGCATCGGCGTGGAGTTGGGACGTCCGTTGAGGAGGATAGTAGACGTCAGCCTCGAGGTGTCCAGTCCCAGAGGATGGCGC